>JAUMHR010000076.1:10060298-10089521 GCA_032361145.1 Enteromius fasciolatus
TATGTGCTCAAACTTCTGGAAAGAAATCTGTGGTTCTTGATTTTTCTTCCTTCAGATAAGCTCTTAAATAGGGTCCAGCAGTGAATGAAGAAGAAGTCATCATTTTTTAATGATAACTACAAATTAAGTGAACAGTGTTACAAGGCAATCTGGCATCCTTCCAAGTAGTTGTAGAAGAAGTATTCCTTCAATAATCAGCTCATATCAAAATTTAGATCTGTACGTAAGGTCCGAAGGTACTTCCCAGGAGTAACTTGCTAGCTATTTCATCAGTATCTCTATGAAAATGAGGTTCCTCAAGTTTGGTGAAGCGAATCTTCATACATCTACTGAATGGGCCAGTGGGTGAATTAAGAAATAAGCTAAATAAAATACTGGGTAATGGTGTGTGATGTGCACACTTAAATGTATTCATCCAGGGGTGTCCAATCCTGCTACTGGAAGGCTATAACGTCCTGCAGACTTTAGCTTCAACTTACCCCAAATACACTTGCCCCAATCTTTTAGTTATTCTCATGATTAGATCTTGATTAGATACTTCAGATGTGTTTAACTGGGGTTAGAGCTTAACTCCACAGTTGAGTGTCTACCCATGTTTAGCAAAAAGACTAAAAAGACAGTCACCCGCAAAATGTAGTTTTCTTCAGTAGCCTGCGGCTCTTCAAAGAAGTAGTTTCACATTGAACACAGTAGATGCTTTATTGTGTCTATGTAGTAGCAGTGTAATCACAATAACAGTGATATAAAAATCGTATAGAATTCAATATGTGACTATACAAGAGTATTAGGAAGCAAATATACAACCGTTAATTATTTGGTGGCTGTAAAGCAGAGATGAATATGCTTCAAAGAAGGCCAGAAATTACAAAAACAGCCTGTTAATGTTGAAAGATACTCAAATTTACAACATATTGGATCTTGGTGAAGCAGCAAAAAACAGCTGCTCTAATCTCTGTGTTTGAGCAAGTAGCCTGACTGCATCCATAAATCCACAATGTACATGAAAATGGGTCAGTGCAATGACTTTGAGTTATCACATCGGTTTCTCAATCAATCTCTACGTAAAGTCTTATAACAGATACACTTTGCTGCACCATTTCCACATTTGTGCAGCCTATCTGTCCAAATAGTCTTTATCATTGTTAATAATCCCATATCCAGCTACCACCTAGAGACTGTCTGGCTTATCGGCAGTCAGACAGACCTGTCCTCAAGTACACCTGTGTGCTCCTGTTGTCCCCGCTTGCTGAAATTATCAGCCGCAATGTGTGACGAGAGCAGTTGTCCCTGCACTATCACACACACACATCTTTCAACTTTGCAACAGCATTGCACACCCAAATTTAAACAAAGCACCTAAAAACACACAATTTACATATCTTTAAAGACAAATTCATGCATTTCCAGTTTTCCCTTTCCTGATTGTCCTTTCTGAGTTATCCAGCCTGTTTCACCCTCGTAATCCCTGGAAGTCTGGAAACTCACCTTTTCAAAGCATTTCACCAGGCACATCTGTTCCAGGCTATATGAGAGACTACCTCTCTATATTAAACAGACTTTTGTACACATTCAGGCTGTCTAAAGAATTCCTACGAGACAATGGAAAGGTCAGGGTTGTAAGTTAATAAAATATACATTTCCCTCACAGTGTTGTGCGTCCTGGCTTCCTACTCCCCAAAATAATTGCATTTCTGGTAGCAGTCAGCAATACTCTTCCCAGTCTCGGAGCTCCTGGAGGAAAGTTGAAAGGAAACGAAGGCTAACAAAATGGCCCTCCGTATCCCGCCTGTTATCTCACTGGCAAAAAGCCTGTTTTTTGCTGTTGTGAGGGCTTTGAAGCAGGTGGCGTATTGTGGTGTGTTGTACTGTGCGGGACATGGTGTGGACAGATCTGCCACACACATTCTGTGATAGTCTACAGCTCCTGCTGAGAATGTGTTATCATGCCAGCCCATCACTGCTGTTTCCTCTCACCTAAAGAGCTGTGTGAGTTGGGTCACAGTATGGAATAGAGGCAAAAAAAAAAAAAATGGTAGGGTAATCTCTGACACATCTCTGGAATTGCATTTACTTTTAGAATGTCAAGATATTGGACAGTATTTCACATGTGTTTTTATGTCTTTCTTAATGTCTTATTGCTTTTTTCAGTTTCTTCTTAACCAGAGCATGATGGTAATAACACTAATTATGTCACATCAAAGTATAAATCAATAATTTATAGAGAGGAACATATAATTTTCATAAAGATGTCAGAGTTTGTAAACGCAACAAAAAACATATATATGGTGCAGTCAAACATTTTAATGATTGAATGTGTCATGCCTTAAAATGTGCCCATGCATAGGTGCGAACATTAAAAGAAGAAAAAAAAGCCTAATAGCTGTTTTAGGATGACTTCAAATGTTAAAGTGCATGCAAATGCAGTTTGGTTTTCAGTTACTTTTTAAATAAATGGATCAAATAAAACTGATCATGTTCATTAAACAAAGGCTAAAGCAAGTGAAAAAAAAAATTAAGATACATAAAGTATGCCAATGAAAAATCTAGATTTCAAACCAACCTTGTCTCATGGCATAAAAATACCTGGGGGTACTTTTTAGTGAAATAAATGTCCACTAATTGGTGCTAAAACACAGGCTCAATACGAGAACCCTGGTATGTTTTTATTATGTTGCTTCTGGAACATATTGTGACCGTTCAGAATTAAAATATCCATTACTGTCGCTAAAAGTTAAGGCTCTATTGTGTTGGAATGCTAACCTGATTTTAACAAGTGCAACATGTGGACATTGTGATTAACCAATCAGATCTGAAGACAATCAGTGTTCAGTGCTTGTACATCAGTGTCAGTCATCTATCGTTAAATCAGATTTTAGGCATTTCTAATGGGTAAGGTTAGGTTTCGGTCTAGAGATATGACCAAGACTATACTTTTGCATTAAAATACGTTGACCATAGGGACCCATCGAACTTGGCAAAATCAGGACGTGTGTGTTTGAACTTGCCTATCCCCTACACCGAACCCAACCCTGAACCTACCCAATAATGTTACCAAATGCAAAACTGATATAAAAAACCTATAGATATGAAGCTGAATATGTGTGATGCTAACATTCAAAAGCATCAGTTTTCCAGTCTACCAGCATATTAATATAGTTTTGAAGTCCTAACTTAAAAAGTAATTGTGTGAAAATTACGTTTTATTAATTGAAGCGCTATACAGTAAATTTGTGTGAAAAGGAATAAAAGGCATCTGAGTTCTTCTGCCTTTAGTGTTCATTACTTTTGAAGACTGCGCTGATATGTGCTTACTGATACGCTAAAAAGTGTCTCAGGTACGTTTATGCCATGAGACTAGGTAGTTTAAAATACAATACATGTATAAAGCAATGGGGCTGCAGTAGTCTAATGCAGACAACGTTTATAGATTATGCATGGCTGACAGAGGCTGTCCCAGAGATTTAAAGTGCAAATCACAGTGCATATTTTCTACACTTAATGGGTTTATCAAACTTCTTGCTTAATTAGCTGATTAAGAGACAGCGAGGCAGGATTTTAAGCTGTTCAAATAAGTTCTGAACCTCAACAGGAACATGCTACAAACTCAAAAGTGTCCAGTTTAGCTTTAGTCCCTGTATCTGCTCTGCACACTTGTATTTGGCACCCCATAGTACACAACATGTTGACATACTTTACTGTTTACAGTACTTTCCTTTGTGAGGTAATGTAAATTTTAGATGCAGGCAATTAAATTTGTGAGACATAACACAGGGTGATGCCTGATATATGTCCTGCTTACAGCCCATTTCAATTGCATCCATAACTGTTCTTTTTTTTAACAACCTAGCAGATAACTTTAATGATGAAGCTTGCGTTATGCCATTGCCATAGCCAGAATGTTATATTTTTTTTATTTATTTATTTCAAAGCAGGACGTACACTCTGGAAAATCAGACTATTGAGGTAATTAACATTAATAGGCATGTAAAAGAACGTCAGGGTGCAGTAACACTAAATGTCTAACAGCCTTTAATAGCTTCCCAGTTGCCTCTAATGTTCGATGAATAGACAATTAATTTTTCTACTAGTATGGGCTTAATAAAAGTCAAGGGCTTTTTGTGTTTCCTTGCTTCTGTAAGGTGTATAACTAATAATGAATCACTTTTTTCTAACCTTTATGAGCACAAATAACCATTATCAACCATTTTCTTTCATTAAAAGCCTTAGCGTTTTGAATCCAGTGTATGCTGACACCCACATGATCTAAGAAAACTGTGTCCTAGTGTATCTCAAACAGATATAACACATAGATACATGGTTTAAATGGACAGTTTGCCTAGACATAAGGAAAGAAAAAAGAAACAATTTTCTCACCTATTTATGCTTCTATCTGATGAATAAAGAAGTTTTTTGATTTATTTTTAAAATTTAAAATCTAAATAACAATACAAGTGCATAGAGGCATACGTGTACCACACAAGAAAAATTAGAAGAAACAGCATACAGATTTAAAAGGCATGCAGAGCAATGCAAGGAGTGCAGATGTGAAAGGGTTAGGTCAAGTTTTGCCCAAGTTAAGAAAAATGACTTAAATATCAGTCTGTTACTTACACAAGGCTATCATATAGAAGTTCTAGCATTAACACAGTGCAGTACTGCAATACTCTCCTGTCTGTTCTTCTCTTCAATAGCCTGACTAGACTGCAAATTATCCATAAGTGCTGACTAAGAACAGCAGCACAGTATACATTACATCGGTTTTATACATGAAATCGCTTATTTGGCTTCCCATAAATTTTAGACTTGATTTGAAATGTTTATGGTGGGCCCTCAATGTGCTAACACATAAATGCATATCCAATATGCTTATGAGACACATTTCCAGTAGTTATAGTCTTTACTGGCCTGTTACTGTTCAAGGATATACTGTAAATTTACTGTAGATTTAACCGGGATGAAGGTTTAGGTTTGCATAATACCTATTAAACAGACCTCGAGCTATCTCAGTCTGTCAATATGTTAAAGAAACAGAATACAAATAAAACTTAACTAAACTTAAGACTTATCTTAGAAATGTAACTCTTATGCATTTTGTGAACAGTGTATACTTGGTTCTCCATCCATCCATTACTTGCTGTTGATCTGTTGATATATATATATATCACTTCGTATTACATAATTTGCACTAAAGGAGCTGTTTAAAGTTTGAATTGAGGTTTAAACCATGGGGAATTGAGGCCAGTAGTTTGATTGTTTGGATGGATGCAGATTGTTAATAAGGTAAAAGAACATAAGCCTAAAAAAGCTAACAATTAAAGGGTTTGTTTTGAGCACTTGGCTTGTCATCTTACATTAAAGTTGCTTGCCAAGTTCTTTGGATGGTTTAATTTTTACTTGGCTAAGAGAGGCAGAAACCAAGATCATTTGTGTCAGTTCAAGTCGACAGAAGTTCACTTGAACTTCCAAAGGCACAATAGATTTACAGACTTTTAACAGGGCAGATGAAATCAGAATCTGAATGCCGTTTATTGGCCAAGCAATTTTCATGTGCTCCAATTTGACTGGCTTCCAAGATCTGAAGTAGATTTACATTTCCCAAAGGAAATGCCAGTGCAGTCCCTTTTCTCTTAAATGAAATAGCACGTTAGATAACAGATTGAACACAGACAACCCTTGTTATGCACACAAAAGACACATAACTTCACAGTGTATAAGATGGCTTTAGATGGCTGAGTGGATGCAAGAACCAAGAATTCTTTGCGTAAGCTCTAAAAAGTGCTAAAATATGACACTTTACATAGAGTGTTTACTTTTTAAGCAGCTTCTATAAAGAAATGTATTTCCCTTTCTTTTTCTCAATATAAATTTCAGAAAATACTTCAATGATGAGTTCAAAGCCATAAACCAAGACAACCAATTCTGAAATAATTCACATCATGTTGACCCCAACACAGCATCCCATATTGACAGAAACACACAGAAATGTTGTCATTTTTGGAGATTTATAAAAAAAAAATTGAAATATTACATGGTCCTAAGTATTGCTGTGACACTCAGATCTTGCCAATGTTACAAAAAAAATTCTGCTGCACTTATTTATTTATTTATTTATTTGGATCCCCATTAGCCACTAGCAAAGTAGTGAAGCCTTTCCACTTCACAAAGCTGGACCTCCGAAGCGCCTACAATTTGGTCAGCATCAGAGAAGGAGATGAGTGGAAAACGGCGTTTTCAACCACAAATGGCCACTACGAATATCTCGTTATGCCCTTCGGACTGTCCAATAGCCCTGCTGTGTTTCAATCCCTGGTAAACGAGATCTTTAGAAAGATGCTGAACAAGTTTGTTATCATTTACATTGATGATATTTTAATCTACTCAGAGAGCTACCCTACCCACGTCCAACATGTGAGAATGGTCCTCAAGAAACTCATTGAGAACCAACTATTTGCGAAAATGTCAAAGTGTGAGTTCCATCAGAGAAAGATTTCGTTCCTCGTTCTTCGATGCTGCAATATCTTGTGGACTGGAAGAGTTCTAATGTTCCTACCCAGACCTTTTTTACCCACACACCTTGGCTGATTCCGACGCCAGGTGTCAGCCATTATTCGGCCTATATAAACAATGAACAAACGCTTATTCTTCGCAAAGTCTTGTTTTGCCATCTACAGGCATTAAATCTTGCCTTATCTTTACTGGAATGTGACGTTGAATGTATATGGCAACACCTCCACCATATTTATTTCTATTTTTCCTATAAATATTATAACCATTTATATTTACTACATCATCTGATAATGCTTGATCAAGATGTGTCTCTGTTACTGCTAAAATATGAATATTATTTGTAATCAAAACGTCAGATATTTCATCAAGTTTGTTCTGAAGGCTACAAATATTAATGTGAGCTAATTTTAATCCTTTCCTTGGTAACTTTATTAGTGCTGACATAATTTATAAAAAAATCATGTCTATTTCACTAACTTAAGGAAGCCATAGGTCTACTTTAACTTGGAAGTTCTCCTCACTTAAGGTTCCTAAGAGCACAGTGGCCTCCATAATCCTTATATGGAAGACGTTTGGGACAACCAGAACACTTCCTAGAGCTGGTTGTCCGGCCAAACTGAGCTATCGGGGAAGAAGAGCCTTGGTGAGAGAGGTAAAGAATAACCCAAAAGATCACTGTGGCTGGGTTCCAGAGATGCAGTCAGGAGATGGGAGAAAGTTGTAGAAAGTCAACCATCACTGCAGCCCTCCACCAGTCAGTGCTTTATGGCAGTGTGGCCTGACGGGAGCTTCTCCTCAGTGCAAGACACATGAAAGCCTGCATGGAGTTTGCTAAAAAAAACACCTGAAGGACTACAGGATTGATTTTCTGGTCTGATGAAACCAAGATAGAACTTTTTGGCCTTAATTCTAAGCGGTATGTGTAGAGAAAACCAGGCACTGCTCATCACCTGTCTAATACAGTCCCAACAGTGAAGCATGGTGGTGGCAGCATCATGCTGTGGGGGTGTTTTTCAGCTGCAGGGACAGGACGACTGGTTGCAATCGAGGGAAAGATGAATGCGGCCAAGTACAGGGATATCCTGGACCAAAACCTTCTCCAGAGTGCTCAGGACCTCAGACTGAGCCGAAGGTTTACCTTCCAACAAGACAATGACCCGAAGCACACAGCTAAAATAACGAAGGAGTGGCTTCACAACAACTCTGTGACTATTCTTGAACGGCCCAGCAAGAGCACTTACTTAAACCCAATTGAGCATCTCTGAAGAGGACTAAAAATGGCTGTCCACCAACGTTTACCATCCAACCTGGAGAGGATCTGCAAGGAGGAACCCAGAAAGGATCCCCAAATCCAGGTGTGAAAAACTTGTTGCATCTTTCCCAAAACGACTCATGGCTGTATTAGATCAAAAGTGTGCTTATTCTAAATACTGAGCAAAGGGTCTGAATAATTAGGACTATGTGATATTTCAGTTTTTCTTTTTAATAAATCTGCAAAAATGTCAACAATTCTGTGTTTTTCTGTCAATATGGGGTGCTGTGTGTACATTAATGAGGGGGAAAAAAAATAATAATAATAATAATGATTTTAGCAAACAATATAAAAAAGAGTGAAAAATTTAAGGGGGTCTGAATATTTTCTGTACCCACAGTATCTGTATTGCTTCTTAACAACATAAGGCTTTATCTGTTTTTTCTGTTCCAAACAGAAAAAAGGTCAAGGAGGTTTGCTTCAAATGGTCTCTCTCAAATTATCTGAAGGAAAGATTTCAATTTGGCTGACAAGTCATTTGACAACGTGTCACTTGGTACGTGTCAGGACAATCTAAGGACACATTTCGATGCGCAGTACAAACACAAATCCCCACATCCTCATACTAGCAATTTACCCACAATACCGTCTGGGCTAAAAGAGAAAGATCACCATGCTAGCTTGTTAGCTAAAGGTAAGCTCTCCCACTGAGAGAGGAGAACCAAGACTATTTCTTTTAACCGCTTTTTCTTTCTTCTGCTTCTTTCAGATGTCCCTTTGTCTCTATGGTACATGCCAGGGTTTCAGATGGTGGTAGTTAGTCCTTTCACTGGGTGCTAAATAACTTCCTCTAACCGTGTTCTTTTTTCTTTTAAATAGCTGGGTTTTCTTCTTTCCACTCACTATTGGACTTCATTAACCTGTTTATACTTTTTACACTACTGTTCCTCAGATTGTACTCTGAAATCCCCTTCTAGCTTCCCTCAGTGGCGCTTATCAGTCATCAGGCAGTAAGTAACAGAGTCTTGTTCATTAAGACACAGACATCAGCGGCGGGTCTGAGAGGCATACTCTGACTATAAGCCATTAAATGCTGCCTTCTGCGGAGTCAGTACAAAAGTGCCTCTCTAAAAGAATAGCTTTAGAAAGTAAATACATTTAAAAGAGGCAAGAAATGACAAAGAGAGGGAGAACAGAGTGAGTAGTATTATATAGTTGTACTATTTTTTTTAACAAAAATCATTACAAGGGATGCACGCAATGACTCATTTCATTAATGTTTAATTCTCTAGATATTGTCAAGTATGTGCCTAGGCTTAAAAAAAAGCCTAGGCAAGCCTGACAAAAAAAACTGAAAGATTTTGTGGAATTCATAAATTCATTTTCACAATTTGTGGCACAGAGAAAATAAAACTCTGAGGAAAAATGATTTTGTTTTCTACTCATAATGTAAATTTAAAAAAATAGTATTAAAATGACAATAATTAGAAAACAGCATTTTTAAGGAAAATGCATACAAAGAAAAACAAAAGGTGCAATAAAAGGTAATAATATGAATGTTCAATATCAGCTAGCAGCAAGTTTAGTTAACTCTTGCATATATTTACTGTAAATATCTTTAAAAATATGGACTTACTATCAGTGATATATATCTTGACTAATTTGTTTTTCCTATCTGATTAAGAAAATCAGATAAAAATTAATTTAAAAAAAGCAAATTGTAAGGAGAAATAGAGTAATAATTAAAAGACACAATCATAATTATGGGATTTAAGGTTGCACATTATACAGTATATGAGACTTAAGGTCGCAACTGCAAGAAAGCAATATGAGAAATGTAGGTTGCACTGAGATAAACAAGAAAAACAAGAATTTTTATTGTTTTGTTTTGATATATGAAGAATATTATGAAAGAGAATGTTGCAATTTTTAATGAATATATTCATGCAATTACATTTTCCAATTTCCAATTTTCGCTTTCATTGTATCACAAGGAAGTCTCTAACATGAGAGATAGCGTGTGCTTGTGTGAACCCTGAGTCCAGATATAGAGCTGTGCAAAGTGAAGGATGACTGCACTACAAGGTTGTAATTTAACTGTCACAATAAATATGGCTATACGTGGCACTACCTATCAGAACGCGTGGCCTCAGCACTTAATACAGACACAAGGGAAGACAGGATGTCGTGTGTTAGTCGATCTGGAAAGCGTGAGTGGAAGGAAGATGATAGCTTAGTCTGGAATTAATGTCATGGCACTAAAACTGACACAGCTGTTCGGCACCATGCTAGTTGGACAATGATTTGGAACTCTGGTTAAAGAAATGCAAAAAGGTTGGAGGGAGAATATCATGATGTCGGGCGTGAATAAAAAAACTACTGGCAGTAGTACAATTCAGAATTTTTACTGTTTTCAAGCACACTCCCCACCACCCATCCCCCCCCCCCCCCCAGAGTGACATATATCTTGACTAATTTGTTTTTCTTATCTGATTAAGAAAAGAAATGCAAAAAGGTTGGAGGAAGAATATCATGATGTCTGGCGTGAATAAAAAAAAAGACTATTCTGGCAGTAGTACAATTAAGAATTTTGACTGTTTTCAAGCAGCCCCCCCCCCCTCCCCCATTACTAACTATTGTGTATTATTCATTGTGTGAGTTAATGCATTACCTAATCCTAACAAATGAAACAACGTTAATCCCCCATTTTCCTAATCCCATATGCAAGGTATTTCTATCAGATAAAGGTCATTGCATTGGAGTCACTTAACAAACTCCCCATGCAATGTAGAGAAAAACTAGCTCAGTGTCCCTGTACCAAACTCTTTTTGTTTACTCAGATGTTTTAATTGTACCGATACCAGCTCCACGACTTTGTGGCCCTCTATAGACCCAATCATAAATCAACCACAACCAGCAAACCATCATAAAGTGCATCCTCACATACACACACAACAAGATGCTAAATAGCTCTGGGCATTTTGTGCACAGAAAACCAAAATATTGCTGTAAGAACAAAGCACAGCCCTCCCCACGTCCTTGAAATCCAAACACACCCCGAGTCCAAACAATATGTGAGAGTGGAATTCTGGGATTTCAAAGCTGTCACACGGTAAATTTAATTTATACGGTAATATATCTCACTTAGCGTCTCATTGGGCTAAAAATGCATTCCGTAATCACTGTGATTTTCCTTTCTTGCTTCATAAAATCCATCAAACATCAAAGCAAACCATTAGCATCTCTTAGCTGCATTTGTCCTTGACGGGCTGTGTGAAGGCTACATGTTTTCGGCCACGGTGCTGTGAAATCAGCCATTCCATTACCGGCAAGTCATTTCATTTGTGCAGGCATGCAGTGGAGCAGAGTGTGGCCCCTACAGAGATGCTGAATTGTGCGGCTAATGACTGCAGTTCTTAGGGACAGCATGAGGATGGCAAAACTGCTCTGTCTATTGCTGCCTTCCGTGTGCCCCTCGCTGCTCGACTGCAGGCAGGTGTTGGGCGCTCTGCTCTCTCTCCATTCTTTAGCGCTGATTTTTCGAATGAATGAAATAAGAAACATTAGCAGTGAAATCATTTTTTTCTCTTTTTTAATTCATTTTTAATATTTTTCTAACTTTTAAACAAGCTAACATTCAAATATTCAGAAACTGAATTTAAAAGACCTTTCTATTCGATTTTGAATGCCACACAACCCCTGTTGCCCCCCACGAGCACAGCTTTTTATTGTGAACAGCTCACAAGCATCTCCATATGTCATTCAGCATGCACATTCAACTACATCTCAAACTGAACTGATGAAGCTTAGTCGGAGAACAGATTTCAGCCAATATGAGCCTTGGCAAGCTCAGAGCTCAGCTGTACAAGACAAACACTGTACTCACAGCAAGATCCAAAAGCAGCCCTGATAAAACAAAATAGAAGTGGGGATTTTAATCAGTTTGAAGAGATGACTCTGGAGAAGGCTACTCTGTCTATGCATTGTTAATAAGGACACAGATGTGTAGAAATTCTGTCAGTCTTGTACTCGGTATTGTATAAATAAATTGCTCTGTTCTGAGAATGCTCATCTCTTTGGAATTCTACAAAGTACCAATATAATTTTTGGTAACACTTCAGAATAGGGGGTCAGAATAATGCATTAGTTAAGCATTAATTAATGGTTAATTTGTTCACAATTAAGCATTAGTTGAGCAAAAACACATTAGCAATTAATGATTAAAATCTTAAGTTAATCATTAATTACTAGTGTGTTTTTGCTCAACTAAACGAACCACTGTTGCCTGTGAACTCGTGCCCTGTCCTGAATCGGCCATGGAGGCCGTTGTTGAACTATTGCTGTGCACGGAACCGATCATTCTGGACTTTGAACTTTCATCTTGCCCTGAACCCGTCTTTGACCCCTCGTTCAGCCCGGGACCAGCCAAGGAGGTTGTTATTGCACTCACGCCCTGCTCCGGACCAGCCGTGGAGGTCGCTGAACTGTTGCTCTGTCCTGAAACTGCCCCAGGAGCCGTTGAAAGCCTCCGTTGTTCCCGCCGACTGCTCCACCCAAGTGGACTTCTCCGCCGTCGGCTCCACCCTGGAGGACTTCTCCGCCGCCTGCCCCGCTTACATGGGTGTTCCACCCGGCTTCTAAGTCTGAGGGGGGCTATGTCATGATCAGCTGGATGTGCCAGCCTGCTGATGGCCACCCAGCTCCCAGCAAACTGTGTGTGTATGTTTTGTGTCTGTTTTCATTCATGACTCCTTCCAATGTACTCTTGTCACCGCCCATCTCATATGTTGTCACGGTTCCCACTCATGTCTTCGCCCCCCTTGTTTGTTGTCTTGGTGTTCGATTGTTGACTCCACCCACTGACCTAGTTTCATGTGTATAAATTCCGGAAGTGTGTTGTATGTTGTCACGGTCCATTTGCACTGTCGTCCTGTTGTTTTGCCACTCCGTGTTTCTTTCTGTATTTTGATCTGTTGTTACCGACCTCGTCTGTTTTTGACCACCACCTCTGTTTTTGCCCTTTTGATTGTATTTACTGTGTACCGAAGGACGCATGGACTCTGACCACTCTCTTGCTGTATCTACGCTATTCCTGTCTGCTGCCGATCGACCCTGCTTGTGTGACCTCGCTCTTTAATAAACAATCTGCACTTGAATCCGAACGACTCCTCGCCTCTCGATCGTTACACAATGCATATCACTAATCAAAATTAAATTTTAATATCTTTCCAGTAGGAAATGTACAAAAAATCTTTATGGAACATGATCTTTATTTAATATCCTAATGATTTTTGGTAAAAAAAAGAAAAATCGATAATTTTAACTTTTTTAACTTTTACAATGAATTTTTGGCTATTGCTAAAAGATACCTCAACACTGCTTAAGATAACGGTTTTGTGGTTCAGAGTCACATATACTCAGTGGTGGTTCTACATTGAATTACTCCCTGGACAAAACCCCCTCTTGATTTTTTATTGTTTTTTTTTAGATTGGCTTAAATGTGTGATATGAAGAAATAATTTCAAAAACTGATTTATAGTATTCTAATATTATTTAAATGACTAGACTATTCATTATGTTTCATGTTTTATACCTGATTTTTATATTCTACTGCAAATATGTATTGGTATTGTATTGTTGTTGGGATTAATTATTAATAATAAAAAAAAAACCCACAAACACACTGTTTCTAAAGCCATGATAAGTGGTATGTGTTGAAAATGACCAATCACAAGAGCGGAGAGATCTGACATTTGATCCTTGCCTCCAAAGTCTCAATGGTGTGAGCAGGGGTTGAGCAGCTGAGAAAGCGCAGAGGGTCGAGTGAGCACTGCTTAGCGCCATTCTCGAGAGAGAATATGCGCACATCTTGTTTTTATGTGCGCAAGATTCGAAACATAGTTATGGCATTTAAAGCTATGATAGATAATAGAAAACCGCTTAGGGGCGCTTGTGCCGCCCCCACGTGTCATGAAAAAGGCTGCATCGTTCGCCCATGCCTAAAGCCGCCACTGCAAATACATGAACATGACCACTTGACCACTTGACCATGATAATAATGTGTCTCCCCACAAAATTACTCAGACAAACATCAGTAAAAGAAGAAAACAAAAAAAAGTTAACACAACCCTGTGGGGTACCAGAAGACATTAATGCGTCAAATGAGATCTAAAAAAGATCTAACAGATCAACCTGATCTCACAGAATTGCGTGAAATAACCACGAACCGACAACCGACAGCAGACAATAATGGCCACAGTTACAATAACTTATGTCAGCAAAGAGAACTTTCTACTGACTGAAAAACATCAAAAGAAAGATTCCCAGGGCACCTGCTCACTTGCATGAACATGCTGTGGTCCTGCTACAGAGAGGTATGAGGACTGCAGATGAAGATCTCACAGCAAGAACTGGCCAATATTGTGCTGTCCATGAGGATGAGATGCACTTATAACAGCTGGTGGCCACAAACAGTTCTGAATACTGACTCATTATTCCATTGCTGTCTGTATTTTCAACTCCTGTTCAGTTTATGCTCAGTATGTTCATCTTCATACCAACATTTACACATTAAGAAATGTGCTTAAATAAATGCAGCTGAATATGAAAATAAATTTCTTTTTTGAGTATATTATAAAAAAAATTCTGGTTGCTCTTTTATATGTAACTACTGTACAACGCATTAACTGATGCTTTCAAGCTCCAACAGAGACATAAAGCAGCATTAAGGCATCATAAAAATGGGCATTATGACTCTAGCACTATATTCATCTGAAAGTAGCCCAGTGTAAGTACTATAACGCTTCTTGATTCTCACAAAAAGTTACTATCACAGCATTTCTAAGATGCTTTGCATTTAAAAGCCTAAATATAAGCAATTTTAAAAAATCCCTTAAATTTATGTTAAGTTATGTTATGTTATAAAATTATACAGGCATAAATGTGGATGAATGGTGACAGATTTGTTTTGTTGTTTTAATTAACAATGTCATTATCAATGAAGTGGGCCTTTTTTTAATACCCAGTAGCTCTCAGAATCACATGTCTAGATGCATCCTTCAAAATCACACACATGTATTTGTACACATAACTAACAGAGTCTGTTTCTAGACCCAAGTAACAGTCCACACAAATGAAATATTCATCAATAATTGGATCCCTCACTCTGCAGTCCTGCTGGGGTTAAGATAGGAGGCAGGCTTATTGACAGAACCTCACTAGAGTGAATATCTACCTGCAGCTGCACAGAGAAAGTGACAGGTAAACAACATCTGAAATATTCAACATTTTCCACAGAGGAGGGGGGATGGCGGACACCGGATTGTGACACAGCAGACACACATACCACACACACATCATTAACAGGTGGGATTCATGCTTTCCCAACTGTCCAAAAGATGCTGACAGTGTATACTGATCCATGAGCAGAAAGAGAAAGCTTCGAGATGCAGGGTGACACTGTAGGGTTTCTGAAAATTGTCAAACTGACGTTGAAATTGAGATGGGAAAATGACCCAAACTAAGTGCATCTGTACAGAGTGAAAACTCTGCACTGACATTTGCAGGGTACAGCAATCTAGGTGACATGTACAATAATACTAATACTACTAATAATAGTAGTAGTAGTAACAGTAATATTGTTAATTTTGTTTATGTTCTGATTATTGCTGTGATTATTATTAAATATAGAACAATTTGAATTGCATGCAAAAAAATAATAACTGTGTAAGAATACTATAAATAGCTTACATCCACATAAAAAAAATAGTGAATAGAAGCAGTGAGACTGGCTGGTCTAGCTCTTTTTAATGCTATTTGACCAAAATAAACAACATTTATGAAATAGTTGTCAGATTTCATTGGTGATTTCAAATACTTAATTTTAAACTTGATGACCAATTTGAGAGAATTTGATGTTTCCCCTTTAAATGTGAGAAGAGCTGCACTTCCATGCCCAAAATGCATTTCAAAGATGGCCGCCGAGTGACAAGACTTGCCTTAAAGCATTGGTCTCAAATTCTGTTCCTGGAGGGCCACAGTTCCTTTTCAGGAACTCACACTGCATCTATAGACGCTTTGGGAATCCCTCGGCGTTAGCCATGCTCTGAATCTGCTGTAAATCTGTCCAATAAGGACTCTGGGCGTCATAGGTGGTGACGTCATGGTCCCCGGAGCTCAAAAGCCCAGGTGCCGTGTAACGAGTTATATTAAAGCCTTTGTGTAATTCTTTTTCATTATAATCCCTGTTACTGTGTTGATCGTTTTACTTTGTACTAAGTTAACATATTACACAAAGAAATAGAGACTCTTATTTTGAAATTGAATTTTGGCGCTTCCCCAGCGCCATTTTGAGTTGCACCTGCGTTTCTCATCAGTTCACGCTGGTTGTGCCAAAGAGAGGTAAGTGTCTCTCAGAGCTCCTCTTACTGTGAAAATGTTAAGTTCTTAAAGTGTATAAATTGAACTGGTTTCATCATATAAATAACCTTGAGACTGTATGTATTGTTTTGTTGTATGTTTATGATGGAGGAATTACTGAATTTGATAAGGGTGGACAGCCATCCAGCGCTTCAGTCACCACAGTATGATGAGTTACTGGAGGTGGTGACTCGCACTGTGAAAAGGCTCAGTCTCGAATGTCTGGAAGCCCAGCGAGCTGAGCCAAAGACAAGCAGGCTGGATGAGCAGTTCCTTCGGCCGTGGTTGCTGTCTGCTCGAAGGAGTCTGCCGTTTTTCCTGGACCTCAGAGTGAAGGTCCTGGAAGAAACCCTTCTCTGCCCGCTCATATATTCCTGCCTCCGATTATTATGGTAATGTGGCAGGAATAGCAGAGAAGGGTTATAAATGGATGCCTCCAGTAGAGCAGACGCTGGCTAGCCATCTGCATCCGGAGAGGCAACTTCGTTAAAAGCCCCCTCTTTGCCATCTAAGCCGCTGCGGGTTCCATCAGCACTAGTGGGCAAGGGCTACGCAGCTGCCGGTCAGGCTGGTGCATGTTTGCACACCCTGGCGGTGCTGCAGGCCTATCAGGCTGACCTACTGAGAGACCTCAGCGGGAGAGACCAAGTAGACCCTGAGGACATTCTAGAACTGGGGCGCACAGTGGATCTCTCTCTGCGTGCTACCAGAGAATCAGCCAGGGCTGTCGCTGGTAGATCTATGGCAGCGCTGGTGGTGGCCGAACGCCCAGACCAAGAAATCCTCCTGAACTTCAGGAAGTAGTGAGAGACCAGCCAGGGGTGTCGCACCGACACTCGGCACCCGTGGCTCTTTTTGGTGCTCCTCAGCGGCTGGTGGGTGCCTTTCCCCTGAGGGGGTTGGCGCAGCCCGTTCAGTGCCCTCCCGGCGAGCCGAAGGGGCAAGTGTCATGCCCCATCCTGGGGGCCAGTCTCGGAAGGCTGGTACCCTTAGTAAAATATATGGCGGCATGGGAAGGGCTGCAGGGGAACTCTCACTGGCTTTTACAGGTAATAAAATATGGATATCTCATCCAGTTCACAACCTGACTACAGTGCTACAATGGGGTGGTTCATACAGTAGTTAATTCAAACCAGTCTTAAGTGTTAGTTCAAGAGATGACCACTCTTTTACAGAAAGGGGCCATCAAGGTGGTTCCCTTGGCGGACAGAGAGTGGGGTTATTACAGCCCATATTTGGTAGTTCTGAAAAAGAACGGAGGGCTGAGGCCCATTCTAGATATCAGACAACTGAACCTCCCAGTCAGTCAGCTGAAGTTCAGAATGCTTACATTGAAGCAGGTGGTGTGTCAAATCAGGTTCGAGGACTGGTTTGTCACAATAGATCTGAAAGACGCATATTTTCATGTTTCAATTCATCCGTCACACAGGTTTCTGAGGTTCGCCTTCCAAGGGGTGGCTTATCAATATTGGGTCCTACCCTTTGGTCTCGCTCTGGTCCTGCTGCAGTCACAGGGTATCCATGTTCTAAATTACATAGACGACTGGTTGATTCTAGCGAGCTCATGAGCTGTGCACATCAAAATGTCGTCCTGGCCCATATGAGCAAACTGGGTCTAAGACTAAACTCCAAAAAGAGTGTACTCTCTCCGGCTCAGAGAACGTCCTATCTGGGTGTGGTATGGGATACCACTCTATACCACTCTAGCTGGGATGCGCTCTAGTGTACCAACTTGGGACCTGACAGTGGTTTTAGAGGTTCTTTCTAGACCACCATTTGAACCATTAGATCAGATCTCTGATCGCCAGTTAACGATTAAGACGGTAGTCCTGATGGCACTCTCTTCACTTAAGAGGGTGGATGATTTGCAGGCCTTATCAGTAGCACCTGATTGTATTGACTTTGCACCCGGACTCTTCCCGCGAGCGGGGTATATTCCTAAGGTTCCTACGAATCCACCACAGCCTATAGTCCTTCAGGCTTTTTGCCCCCCTCCTTTCCAGGAGACAGGTCAAGAAAGACTTCATCATGTATGCCCAGTGCTCGCACTGGACATGTATATTCGTAAGTCTGCGGTATGGAGAAGGTCGGACCAGCTATTTGTGTACGTGGGTCCTCCAAGGAAAAGTTTACCTGCATCAAAACAGACGCTGAGCAGCTGGATGGTCCTCTCCCTTGACCTTTGCGAGGTTCTATGGGCTTGACCTTCCGGCTACCCCAGGTTCTGTCGTCCTTAGCTGTGCTGCTCTACACTAGGCAGGAACTTGTGGGAATGGGTTTGTGTTATTTTCGTAGAATCATTATCATTATTTTTTAGAATATTTAACTCTGCTGTGCAGGGTTCAAGTGACCATAAAGATGAGTGGGCATTATATAACTACAGTAGCACAGCTGAAATGTACAGACAACTCTATTAAGAAAAAATCACAGATACACAATTTATTAGTATGCCATAGCATGCAGTTGTGTTCGTAATTAATTCATGTTGACGGCTGGTAAGCTTTGGAAATGCAAAGGATTTATGATTTTCAACCTTTGATTGTTTGCTTTTGCTTAACATATTCTGTTTAATTAGTTTTTTTGGCTGTTTGTTTCAGAGTGTTTTGTTCAGCCAGATATTTATTGTATTCACAAAAAGAATATATTCTCCATTTGTTCATTCAACGTGTTGTTTTTAATCTCTTTTCTCAGTCTTGAAGTACTAGTACTACCACTATTTTATTTAGGTCATATCAGAGAAAGAATTGCTTTCACAATCAGCAAAACACAGTCATCATGTGCACGTATTATTCCAAGGGCATGGCATCCCAATGAGAAGTTTGAAACACAATAAATACGGCAAGTCTTCATTGGACGGAAAAACTAATTCCACTGTAAAGTGGAATTGTGCCACTCTTGTTGGCTCTTGTTCTCCAGGCTACATGTCAGCCGAGCTCTAACCGACACATACTGCTCTGCCCCTGCGCTCTCCCCTTGTCTTCACCTTGACTCAAAAAACCTGACAATGCCCGTCAGAACCAGAGGAGAAAGAAGCGAGATGGACCCTTCTTACCTGGCTCTGCTCTTCCTTCAATTCCTCCCACTCTCCTTCCTCTTCCTCTAGCAATGGCTCCCAAGGGCTCTGCCGTCATAGTCAGAATGGGATACTGTTGCAAGCAGGTGAGTTTGGCCCTAGCGCTCCTCAGAGACAGCCATTAGCGGTGAAACAGGGCTGTGGTGTGCAGAGGTGCTGACTTGCAGGTGTTCAAAGCTCGATCGGAAAGAAAACTATCCGCATCTACAGTGCTTTGTCACTCTCTGCTTGTCTTCGGTTTCACCATGCTATTGTCAGATTTCATGAAAAATTTCCAGTTTTTAATAGAATGCACCCAGCAGGCACACAACGTCATAAGATGTTGATATTTGGTCAAATTTTGGTTGTGGCGTCAGGTGAGGTTAAATTGACGTCCAATACAGACGTCACCTGATGTTGATATTTTGTTGTTTTTAGGTTGCGTAAATAAAATCCAACGTTAAGTCAATGTCAAATTGACGTCAAATACTGACGTCAACTCAATTTTCATTTTCAACCAAAATGCAACGTCCGATGTCATGTCCAACATCAATCTGAGAGAGTATCTGTGGGCAGAGTATCTGAAATGCGTAAGTATGCCAAAGAAAACAGGCTTAAGAATGAAAATTAAATTTCTAAAAGATATGTGTACTCTAAGATGAAATGCAACCGTAACAACTTATTGATTTGATAACAGTACATTCTTTTACTATATACAGTGAAAACTGTTTAATTTAACTTTACAGTAAAACACAGTAATGTAGGGGTGGTCAAAATACTCAAAGCTTTGCATCACAATATAAGTAATTTTATTTCATTGTATATTAACCAACAGGACAAAAACTACAGATGTGAAATCTACATGTAAAAGTGCTACATAGTAATAATAAAATTAAAATCACTGCATATTATTGACTATGCAAATGAAATATACATTTCTTAAGTTAATAAAGTGATTTAGGCAAGAACAATGAGAGGTTTTCTGTCTTTTGTTAACTGATTAACATGAATGACTGACAACAGGAATTCTTGACTGCTGTGACTTTAAGAGCTGCCTGGATTAAGACCTACTGTGTTTACAAGGATACTTGCAAAGATGGGCATTTGTGTTTTTAACCATTCAAGACCTATAAAGTGGAAAAAGTAACTCTGTTCACTAGTCTATTAATGAGCTTTAAGCACAATTTTTACATGTGTGTGCAGTTTAAAATCAAAACAAATTGCAGTACTTAATAATAATAATTATAATATATAAATAATACATTTATTTGTTTGGCCAGTGTGGGTTGTGGATTTTGGGTTTTTTGCTGTTCTATGCATAGACATATCTATAGTTGTAAGAGAAATTGTATAGCGGTCAAAGAGCTGCCTGGAACTTCGCCGTGCAGTTCCTTGAAAATAATTGCAAATTATGTCATGGCCATGAGATCGTTTTGTCGAGGTAACGACATCGTTACGTTGTATCCTCAAGATGAAATGTTGAGCGCAACATCCATTTCTCATGGCCACAACTTTTTATTTTGAGGGAATGACATATTTTTCTTGTGGCTACGAGATAATTGCATAAACAAACCTGTGTAACCATAGCAACCCGGGATTATATACATGTCTATGGTTTAAAATGACAACATTTGAATTTGTAATGATCAGTCCATCAGTCCGGCTTTGCTGTTTATGGCCTCACTAGTCTCGCTGCTCGGAATAGGGATGAACTTGGATGTGTTCCTCGTAGTCATATGGATCTGGAAGATTTGGATTACAGCGCACAAATAAAATTGTTTCATTTTGTAATTATGTTGTGTTTTTGGTGTATTCACAGTATGTCAGACAAAATGGCTTTGTGGCCCATGGCACATAGACATTAAATGACAAGTAAAGGTTAAACTATTACAGTAATGTTATTTATTTTAATGGTTTAAAATTAAGTCTTGTTTAACATTATAAAGGCTATTTTTGGAAACGAGCTGGAAGCAAAAATCACACAGAACAAAGCGAAATGTTATATTTTTAAAGAAAACAGATTAATAATGCACTTGCAAACAAGGTCATTGATATGACAACTAAAAACAACACAAACAATCAAAGTAAGGCAGCGATTTCAGCATTCATCCAGGATCCATTTTTAGGTGTAGGCAATTTGTCAGTTTTGTTTAAATGCTAAAACTAGCTAAAACTAACAGAATTTTATGTTTTAGTGCCTATGAAAATGTAAGTAGGCTAAATACAAATTATCATGAGATCAGAGGTCTGTTGCAGCAATAGATAGATAGATAGATAGATAGAATGATAGAATGAGTCATATAGACAACTTCTGTGTGCTGCTTTCCTAATGTTTGTGCATCTTTTTTTAACCTTAAAAGTACCCGTCTCTATTGATGGTATAGAAAAGATTGATTCTTTAGAATTTCCTCTTTTGTGTTTCAGCAAAGAAAGTCAGTCATAAAGGTTTGGATTTCTATATTCCCGCTAGATTTCAAACTGACCTGGCTCTTTCCACACCCTTAAAAAGCATCTTGCGCATTCCCCATCCGTCAAATGCTCCATCAGAGCTTTCTATAGTGTGTAAGTGCCCCGAGAATGTCAAAAGTAACTATGAAGCATTCTTTTCCACCTGTCTGAGTAAGAATGAAGAAAGTGTCAAAATAAATAACTGCTTTTTTTGAGAATCTTTTAGAGTCTTAGAGAATTTTTGGCACTGGCAAATGCTTCCTTTCTCATAGCTTTATCACCAGGGACATTTGATACACAGTAAACCATGCAGGTTAATCACCATCTTAGAGAAGAGTTTATTTTACCCCCAAAGCTAAGATCACAATTCTACAGAATATGCATCAAGGGAAACATTTAAACTATTGAGCTATGTTAAAATTAGTTTAGCACTAATTAAACTCTAAACAATAGTTCCTCATCAGATAAACAAGCAAGAATTTGTCTCTCAGGAATCCTTTAATATGCATGCAAAAATATTCAATTTTACAAGCAGATATTAAATTTCTGGTCAATACCAATAGAGCATTGATTTCAGTGAATGATAACCTATTAATATGCTATTATTTTTTACAACTGTAATACAAATCAATTATTTTAAATGCTAAATGAAGGGATCACAACATTATTAAGTACAAGATGACAAATAGATTAATTAAAATTTAATTAAAAACAGTAATTTAAGATTCACTTTAAGTAAGCACTAGATGACAAAATTACAAGTAGTAAAACAATTATAATAACCAATATATTATACAATATATTAAAAGTTTAAGGTAAGATTTTCTTCGTCTTGTATAAGAAACTAATACTTTTATTCAGAAATTATTAATTAAATTGACTACATGCGGCAGTACAGACACTTCTAACATTACAAAAGTTCATTACAAATTAATTTACTACTATTTAAATTACTATTAATTTACTTCATTACTAAATTACAAATTCAAAAATGCTGTGTTTTTTTTTTATTTCTATTCATCAAAGACAATGAAAAAAGTCACATTTACCACAAAAATAACAATAAATAAATAAAAAATATTTATTTAATAATGAGCAGCATTATTGTTTCTTAAGCAGCCAATCAGCATATTGGAAAGATTTCTGAAGGATCGTGTGACACTGAAGGCTTTTGGGGAATCCAACAAAATTATGAATGAAACAGTGAAGCTGACATCTTCCTGCCAGTTACCATTACAACAGATGCCACCGGCACTCACGTTTCTACTGCAAACATACAATTACCAAAAGTACAATTAGAAGCAGCCAGTGAGAGCAGGAAGAAAGGGGGAAGAATCGAACTCGGGTATGAAACAAGCACAAAACAACCTACGTGCCTTAACTGACAGTTTGCATGCATTATAGACCTTGTCTTTGATAATACTGCAATCTAACAGTGAGTATTGCACTGTGTCGAGAATTTAATGCTCCGAGCAGCACAGCAACTGTAGACAAGTCTGCCCGACCTACTGTATAGGGAGGATCAGATAGTGAAGATTACTTGCATCATTTCATTTCTTTCTCTGTCATTTGTTGCTTAGGAGACATTGTTGATTTGGCTCATCTACGTATGCATACTGTGGGAATATCATACTCACTACTCGGCTTGTTAAAGTGAATCTGTAGTTTGTAAAGCTTCTTTGGTTTTCTCTCAGTTCTTTTCCCAAATGGTATTATGTTTCATATGCCTTATGTTCACAACCTTGCATCACAGCATCACACCATAATTTTGGTATTAATGTCTAAATACAGTAGGCATTAAAATGTTTCAATATGCTAGAGTGAGCCTCTGCAGCTTTAAGATGGTCGAACATTAACAAGTTCTTTGAAACAACACTGCCAAAGTATTTGATTTATGTACAGGATATGTTTGGCACCCATTCACAAAGCAATAACTATAAATGTCTTTCAACGAGGCAGCAGACTTATTCCAATGCCTTTTTACATATTACTCTAATTCGACAAAACTGTAGCTTTGGTGAGGGTCATGACATGAAAACTGAAAACATTTCGATAAGGATCTAGCATGTTTCAGAATTCTGCATAACTGGATTAGACTCTTCAGTAGCAAGCATGCTGAATGTTGAAGCAACATAAATCTTGAGTGAGGGCCTGTGGTGCACATCAAGCCACGCATTCTTGTAGTAAGATTTGAATAATGGCTGTGATTGTGAAAGTGACTGTAATACAACAGAATGCAATATAAGCTCTGCAGCATCTAGGCTGGAGGCATGAGTTCAAACCAGCTTGATGTTCTGATATCACACAGATGAGTCACTCTGATTCATGTTCCATTTTACACATGAATCCATATAAGCAAACAATGAGATAAAGAATTTATCTAGGTTTGGCTGGTTAGCATGGGCCTTGTAGCTGCGGTCAACTAGAAGTCCATTCATTTTGTCCAAAGACCTTGATTTCTGAAGACATGACCTATAAGGAAGGATATTTCTGCCACTGAATGAAACAATATAAAAGGAAAATTCAGACTTTTTTTATGCAAACATGCAATTCTGACTTTTATTCTCAGAATTCGGAGATATAAACTCATAATTCTGTGTTAAGTCACATTATATATATATATAAACTCACAATTTTGAGAAAAAAAATCTGAATTACAAGTTTATATGATTTTTTTATTTTTTTTTTTTGGAATGCATTAACTTGATCAAAAGTGATAAACCAGTTTTAATTTTAATTTATTATTGAAAATAAATAAATATTCATCAAAGACTCATGAACCAACTCATGAGCAAATTGAAAGGATCATGTGACACTGAAGACTGGAGTAATGACTGCTGAAAATTCAGCATTGCCATCACCAGAATAAATTTTAAAAAGCTACTAAAACCCGAAAACAGTTATTACAAAATGTAATACTATTTCTCAGTACTACTGTATTTTTGATCCAGTATGATCCAGATGCATTAATGCAATAACTTGGTTAAAGTGTTCCTCAGATTGCCATGCAGACAAAACCTTTTTGTAAAGAACAATTCTCCAAAACTAATAAAAGTATTAAGCTGTCAACAAACTACTTAAGGGGAAAACTTTGAGGTACTAGAAATATAAACTGCAGTTCCTTAAATGATTAATAAATTATTTAAATGTACATTAATAAATCATATTATTTAGACACAATAATAGTTGTTCAGTTTATTAATAAATGATTTATTAACACATGTTCCTGCTGTAATTCATGATTAAGTCAGGTAGATATAAAGCATAGTTGCCAGATGTCTGTTTTTGTGAGCTCATCTAAAGTGAGGACTATTTATACCTTGTAAAGCATTTATAAAGCAGATGTAAAGGCTAATTAATCTTCCAAACAGAAAGGTTAAACAAACACAACACAGTGAGTTACAAAACACATACATATTATTTTCAAGATGTAAAAAAAAATAATTGTACAACTGTACACTTGATAAATGAAAAACAACTGATAAAAAAAGATAACTGGCCATTTACATGTAAATCTCTTTTGTACATTTAGATATGCTTATAAATCAAGAACAAGGCATTTATAGCTGCATTTATGAACTGCTTATTGATGACTATTAATGTTGGAACAATGCTTTATAAAAGATGAACTGACTATTTACTAATGCTTAACTTATGATTCATAGCGTGTAGTTATTATAAAGTGTTACCAAGAATCCTTTCATTTTTGCAGTATGTGGTTTTGTCTCTGTCATTGTACTGTTCTCATTTAAGTCTCAGAAAGTAGTCCCTGAATATCATTATTTTTTTCTATGCATGTCTTAACATCTTTAAATCACGTAATATTTAAATCTTTATTTATGCATACTTTTAAACTAAACTGCAAACGCAAAGTTTCTCACTAATCAGCTTGAAAGAAACAAAACCGAAATCTTCACATGTTTAAACACAAAAAAACATACAGAAGAATAAAGAAAGAGCTTGAAAATCTACAGAGGCTGATACTGACTGAAGCTGCTTAACAGAGGGACAACGAGCAGTGTGGAGTGGTGGAAAGATTGAAGATGGGGGATGAGGGCTGCTTTTGGAGAGCTGGCATGGGATTCCCATGGAGTCCTGATTCAGCTCGGATGAGAGCGGAAGCTGATTAGCCCTCTGCTTTTGTGTGGAGGATGAGACTGACTGGTAAATCCCCCTTTCCACTTCTGTCCAGGAGGAGGGAACAAGCAGCTGGAGCCATTCTCCTAACACGCATGCAGGTTTTCTTTTTTTTTTACTCCTCTGAATACGTGTACAAAACATGTTGAATGTGTAATCATGCATAATGCAAATAAAAAACATTTTACAGTGTTTGTGTAAGAGTGTATATGTGACTTGAATTTATTAAGGAAAGATATTGTCTTTCTGCGTATGCATATCTTTTCCTAAGTTTATCATTCAATGCTTGCAAATGTGATCTCTTAAAATCTAATCTCTCTGTAATCTCACAATAATCACTTTTGCAAAAACATACAATTTCATAAACAATCATCCAGAGATGTCATGTGCACAGCACATTCTTCAATTCAAAATTTCAGGTTTTTACAAATATCTTACACAATGAAAGTAATTGCTGATGGCTGTTTTTGTAACTACAAGATGTTACAACAAGAAAAATGCAGCCTGGTCTCATGAAAATGTGAATAAATAGTGCTGCAAACAAAAATGAAAAAACTTTTGCTATTGATAAGCAAAAATGGACTTTGCCGCATATGACAGCCCAGTCTCATGGCAATTTGTACGTATTTTATGAGTTGCCAATTCGTAAATCCTATAGACCTAACCTATACCAACCCATCACTGGGGTTTAGACAGGTTGTACAAAATCGTGAGAGTGAAGTAATATGAATTTGTCCGAATTACTGTAGCATGATTTTTCCACCATGATTTTTTTGGTCGTGAGACTGTGTTGGACACACACATGTTTGGCATGCATATAATATGCAGTTTCTCATCAGTATGATACACATCTACCACAGAACCCTAATCCTACCCATCGTGTAGCATATACACACGCCAAAGACATTTTTTGTCTATCTATATGGGGTTATTTTTGTGTCTTTATTATTCAAACAAAAATACTGTATTTGATGTAAAACTAATTATTTTGTAATTAAAAAATTAAAGTTTGCAAAAAAAAGTCTCAAAAATCTCAAAAATAAAGAAATTGGTAACAAAAGCATTTGCAGTGCATGTACTTTTCTTTACAATCTTTATTTTTCTTTGCGCACTTCAAACAATTTTCATCGCGAAACCATAAGTTGACTACTTGATTACAATCGGATGACTATTGTAATCAGGGTAGTACAATCAATCGCAATTCCTTTAATATTCCAAGACGCGTAGACAGACAGGCAAAGCAAAACACACGACATCCAAAGTAACGTTAATGACTGACAAAAAAGGACTAGACTGAACGTAACTATATAGCACAGACAATAACACTAATGAATGAGATACACCTGAACGTAATCAACACAGACAGAAACTAGGTCACAGAAGCACACGGGGAAAATGACAACATCAACAAAACACAGAGTAGGGCGTGACAAAAGTACATGCACTGCAAATACTTTTGTTATCAATTTCTTTATTTTTGAGATTTAAGAACACTTTTTTTGCAACCTTTTATTTTTTTTAATTACAAAATAATTAGTTTTACTTTCAAACACAGTATTTTTGTTTGAATAATAAAGACACAAAAATAACCCCATACATCTATACCACGAGTTTTCATTTTTATTTTGCGTACTATTTATACGCACATTCAAGAGATTGGGGTAGGAAAAATGTGATAGTTCTTATAGTTTCTAGTTTATTATAAGTGTAAGTCCATATATTATGTCTTTTATACCTGCATCACTAGAGAATTTCGTGATTTAAAAAAATTCTGTATGAAACTAATGCCTTTGCCTTTTAAGACTAATTTGATAGCATTTTTACATCCTATAAATACGTATAATTCAATGACATTTTCATGGTTTTGCATGTTTAAAAAAATAACAGCTTGGAAATAATCTAAATAATTGTTCATTGTCTCACATTTTCAAATAAATCATATTCTTCACTAACACTGTTGCCTCCCTGGTAAATAAATGGACAAAAACACTGGCAAACAACAACAAAATTGTTTATTTTAATAAGAAGCAACCCTTTGGACCCAAAGTCCCCAAAGTTAAAGAAACACTCTGTAATACCTGTAATAAAAAGTGAACAGCTTTGTTTTTTTATGACATGACCACAGATGGCCTATTAAGAGTCTGAAGTCCTACCATGACTTATTACGAAGCCAGCACATTTGCAACATGCAGATCTTAATGATTACTTGAAAGACTTAGAGATTTGGTTAAACCGTCTGTTATGGACAAGTTAAGCTCCGCAGAGCAGCAAAAGCAAACAATGTTTGGATCAGTACGTGTGAAGTGTTGATTTTTCCCAGGAATTATTCATTCGAGGCCTCTCTGTAGGAGGCCTAAAAAACACGGCCATTTGTGTTGTCCTCCAATGTGGAGGAGAACCCAATTCACGCCACATAAGCATGCGCTGACAGCCTGGTTACGCTCTCCACCTGGGTGATTAGGCATCCAGTCTAGCTTTGCGGAATCAATTTCAACACCAGAGAGCTTTCAGAAGGGAAGAAAAAAAAGAAAAACTTTACTGGACCAGAGCCCTCCAAAACACACCTGCCCTATGCAATCAGACACTAATGCCTTCAGGAGGGCCATTGATCGGGCCTGAATGGTTGGATTAACAGGATCAAACAGCATTGGTTCTCAGGGAGCAGTGATTTAGAGGCCTTATCCTGATCTGCTAGTAGTCTGCAGTCACATGACCACCCCTCCCAGACTGTCTTGCTCCTAACTTGGCTGGTCTGATAAAGGTTATTTATGCATACAGGACTGTCTCCTGCTTATTAAGACCCCAGGGTACAAGCTACAGGGAGCACATGTTCCAACCCTCCACAAGTCCCGGCTGGAAAAAGAACTGGGCCGGTCAAGCGGGGAATGGAGGGTGCGATTTGAGAGAATGTGGCAGGACTTGCCTCTGCAAATATGTATCTGTGGTTGTAGGCTGATGCAAGAGGAAAAGAGAGGTAGAAACGGAGCAGTGTGCAATGGACTAGAAGAAAAGGAGAAAAGAAAAAAATGGCACATTAAAGAAAAAGGAAAAGAATAGGTAAGATAAAGCAAAAGAAAATGACATGGAAAATGACAAGGAATAGGAAACGGGAAATTAAAAGGATGAGATTTTAATAAAAGGAAAGAGGAAGAAGGAAGAGAAAGAAAAAGTTAAAAGTAAGGTAGTAATTAGGGATGGGAATTGATAAGATTTTTACAATTCCAATTCCATTTTCAATTCTGCTTAACGATTCGATTCTTTATCAATTCCCTTATCGATTCTCATTTGGAAGAAAAAGGACAACAGATTGTTGATTAGCATCACCAATCAAGAAATGTATTAAATAATAAAATAAATATTCTTCTGTAAAATTAACAAAATACAACAAAAATCATTTTGTGGCAATTCT
>JAUMHR010000076.1:10101979-10126414 GCA_032361145.1 Enteromius fasciolatus
GAGATCGGGAAAAAACGGAAGGCTCCGCTTTGAAGGTGGTGGCTGAGCCCGCAGATGGCGTTCGTCTAGTTTGCTAGTGCGGGGCTCGGTTTTGATTTCATCCGTCCATTACAACCTCAGTTTGGCAACGGCACGGGTCACCACCTCCAAAAGCTCCTCGTACTGGGGTGATGAGGAAGCCTCGACTTCCTTGCACTGTGCAACTTACCTGAATACTTACCTTGTGATTACCTTTGTGTTTTCCTTGATCTCTGTCTCCTCCCCAGGCTCCTTGGATCTCCTCATTGTGTCTCCAGCATCCCAGTCTTCCGTCATTGTGTATTCATCATCTGTCTGTCATCCAGTGCTTACTCCAACCCTGAAAAAGAAACCATTTGAAATCACTTCCGTGTTCCCATCATGACTGGATATTATCAAGTTCAGTCATACTCACCATTATATCCTGCTCAAAGCTCTGTTACTCCTCTGCTGCCTTTAATAAAAAACTTTTGGTATTTACTTACCTCTGTTGTTAAGTCCACTTCTTAACAATACTCTTGTTTTAAGAATATTTTTATCACCTGGATAAATCTGTCTTTTTTGGCAAATAAGTGTCATGTCATTAAATGTTTTTAATATGACAGAAAATGTATCAGATTCAGACTCGATTGAACCATTACATTGCAAAATTATTTAAAGCTCTCCAATCAGATCACGTACTGAATGATTTGATTCAGAACAGAATTTCAAAGCGTGCTTTGCGAATCATTTGATGCAAAACAGTACTTCATAGTGTTTCGCTTAGACCAGAGGAAGCTAAACAGGATTTACTGTATATTTTAGCAAATAAATGCAGTCTTTGTGAACATAAGACCTCTTTCAAAAACATTAAAAACTTTCATACTTTTGACCAGTAGTGTTCTTGTGTTATTATTGGAGGAAGAAAATTGCTGCACAGCATCTGTATATAATGGTCTCACTGCTTAGAAAAATCCATCAAGAAGACTTTGTCTATGTGTTTGTTCAGCTTTTGTGTTTGCCTTTCTCAACAACATTTGCAACACTCTTGCAACATGAGCAGTTGGCAAGAAGCAGGCCAAACATATCCACAATCAAAGCAGAGAAAAATGCAGCATGACTAGAGTGATTTAGACAGCAGGTGAGAGACAGATGGAGAGGCATTGCATGCGATTGTGATCTCTGATCACTCTGCCATCCGTGTTTGAACACTGCAGATAAAATGTTCTACTTCCAAGCCCTTAGTCGAGTGAGAGAAACAGAAGAGATGAAGTCATTTAATCTGCTTAATAATCTTTTGACATAGTATACCATCACTGATAAAAAGAACAGCAACTTATGGCCAGTCATATCACATGTTTTTCTCTTCTACCCTGTTCTGTGAGAATGAGAACTACTGAGGACATTTGCATCATTTCTTGAATCATTGTGGAAAACAATTTAATATAAGTTATGAGTAAAAGAAATTGTCTGCTGCTGAGTTTTTGGAAATCTTATGATTCATACAGGTGATTTTGAAATATTAATGATTGCACATCAAAACACTAGCAGTTAACAGTGTAAGCTTTCTGAAATAAACATAACATCATTGCTAGTATAAACAAATAAAGTCAAATATCTGCATTTCATCACAGCACATGCATAAACAATGTAAACTGACTTGTTACATAAAATGTTAACAATAGTGCAATAAGAAACAAAACCTTTAAAATTATCTTTTAAAAAAGTCTTTCCACGTATACAATATACAGATGAACAGATAAACCAGAGTTTCTAAACTGGAAAATAAATGTATATGGTGCTCATTTAGTAATTTCATGTAACAATCTCCAAGTAGATCATTTTTTAATAGGCTTGGTTACGTGCTAAAAATGTTGAAATGCAATCTCTGACTGTAGGCAACTGAGACTGGGGAAGTCTATTATCCTGGTCCCGGTGTTTTTCGTTTCTTTTAGATGGGTTCCTCAAGCCTCAAGTGTAATATGGAGGACATAACACAGGTTAATTGAGATTTTTCCTCTCTCTTTTTTCTCTTCTGCCACAGATTGCCTCTGCACACAACACAGAGATATGACTGGAAGGCGTCATTATGAGGGTAGCAGCCAGGCTTTACACCCGTTTGTAGAAATGTATTAAGCAAAGAAAGGTGGTGTGATATTCCTAGAGCATACACCTGTTCCTGTACCTCAGAGGAATTCATTTACAGCGACTTATTAACTAAAAGCTTTCCAGGGCAAATTAAGTTGACTCTTTCGGAAAGGTAATGCAAAAAGAGCACAAGTTCATAAATTCTATCGCGCAGTCCCAGGAAATAAGACCAATACATGACTCCATGTTTTTTTTAAATGATAATTTTTATTCAATGATATAACATTTTAGAATAAAGCAAGTTGGAATAAAAAAGCAATTATACTGCTAGACCAGCAAGTGATAACAAGTTACCATCTTCACAAGTCAATAAATAAATCACTTTTATTTATATAGTGCTTTTAACAATACAGATTGTAGCAAAGCACTGAACATTATCAAGTAGGAGAGCAGAGTGATGGTGATATATAATGCTCCTGTTCTTGCAGCAGGGGTTGAAGTGAAGGCTGTCTCCCTCCACCCTCAAAGTCTACGTGGCTGCCATCGCTGCAAACCATGGCACCTGTAGATGGCAGGTCTATTGGTAAGCACAACCTGGTCATCAGGTTCCTCAGGGGGGCCAGAAGGTTAAAACCCTCCACATCCCACTACTGTACCCTCTTGGGACCTGTCTCTCATGCTGAGAGCACTACAACAGGCCCCATTTGAGCCTTTGTCAGCAGTTGAGCTAAAGTTTCTCTCAATGAAAACCTTGCTCCTGCTTGCATTGGCCTCCATCAGGAGGGTAGGGGATCGTGCCTGGAGTTCGGGCCCTCGGATTCCCAGGTAACTCTGAGGCCATAGCCCAGGCTATGTGCCCAAGGTTTGCATGACTGGTGAAACTCCAAGCGCTACCCTCAGAGGAGGCAGACCCAGCTTTGCTGTTGCTGTGTCCAGTCTAAGCACTAAGATGCTACGTTGAGCGGACACAAAGCTTCAGGACCTCAGACCTCACCTCTATGTCCGTCACGGACGCCGGCAGAAGGGGAATGCCGTCTCCAAGCAGAGGATGGCCAACTGGATAGTGGATGCCATCACCCTGGCCTACCAAGCACAAGGTGTGCCCTGCCCCCTCAGTGTACGAGGGGCTAGAATCTATAGCCTTGTGGAACCGGTATCCTCCTGTGTTCTCACCTCAAACAGGAAAAGGCACTGAGTGGACCGGTTTCAGTCGGCTTGGCAATCTCTCTAGAGTGTCCAGGAAGTAGACCCTGTCGAGCTCCTGCATTCCCCTTCGGCCCCCTTCGGCAGCCGGATGTTGCGGAGCTTCTGGCACCAGGCTCTCAATGCGATGAATCCTATGAGAGCTGCTAGAGGGCTGGGGCCCCATATGTGGTACCCCTTGAGGACCCCATGTAGGTACTCCACGGTTAAGACCTAGAGCCGTGTTTCCCCAGCAGTCCTGCCATTCATGAGGGTTCAATCACCTCCTACAGTATATTCCATATGCACTAAGATGATGTCATATGTGTATTGGTCCTCGGACCTCCTTCGGGAAGGCTGGACTTCCGCACGTCTTTCTGAGACGTCCCAGTGCTCCTGTTACTGATGGGTAGTGCTTGTACAGTACTGGTATTTTGTGGTGAGTCCCGGCTTAGAGGCCAAACACTGGGGGCTTGAGAGACTCCCACACAACGCTGGAAGGGGCAGCTTCCATGGCGCATTGGTAGGGATCCCTATTCGTCGGTCACCAACATGACTTGGAGTGACCAACTGAACGGGAACGTCTCGGTTACTTATATAACCGTCATTCCCTGAAGAAGGGAACGGAGACGACACATCCCATCGTCATGGATCTGTATACTCGCGCTGAGATCAGCTGCAGCTGGATGTTAAATTGGCATGTTTTCATACACGCAAAGTAGATTGTCTCGAAACGAGAGTCATTTTCGTTGGTCACCGACGTGACGTCTCTGTTCCATTCTTCAGGGAACGAGGGTTACATATGTAACCAAGACATTCTTCCACAAGCTTTGAACAGTCCAGGAAAATGTCTGTGAGGGTGATTATTTTTACCAATTTGGGATGTCACCGCGAGGCATCGTTCACTTGCTGAATGTAAGCTCCTGGGGCAATCATAACTAACTAATCTGAACTAGCGGGTTTAGGTATATTGGTGGAGAGCAAGGTTGTCTTGGAGGCAAACATCAGCAGTTATCAGAAGCAAACTGATAAAGAGAGGTGTGACATGGGATTTCTTCAGATTTTTGAAGACCACTCTCAGTTCTGTATTCTGGATCAGTTGCAGAGGCTTGATAGCATACACACAGGAAGGCCCGTCATGGGCATTAAAATAGTCCACTCTGGGGAGAACGAGAGCTTAGACGTTTTTTTTTTTGCTTTAGTGTCCTAAAAATGCACACTTTCAAAAACAGGTTTGAAGTTAAACTCACTCAGAAAACAATAATACTTCATCTTCATGTATACAAAAACAAAAAGGTACATTTCTGAAAGAGCTACTTTTATACTGTTGCTTTTCATGTCTGTGGGTTTGAGCGACCTTAGTAACATGTAATTTAGCACCTAAAATGAGATTCTTATAAGAGAAACCCAGTCAAAAAATATATATTTTATCTACCAGAACACCATTTGGCTAGTTTAAAGTAGCAATTGGGCGGATTTTGTGAAAACCTGGCCACCCCATGGCTGTTCACACAGCACATTTTTTCAGTTTAAAATGCCAGATGCATGAAATTAAACAGCCCAAAGTTCATAAGGACAATCATTTAGAGTCTTAACATGAACGCCCAGTTAATTTACATAGAAAAGTAGAAGAAAAGCATTACAGTGTAATGCAAAAATGCATTCTGTGTGAACAGTCCTTATGACTGTGTTTTTGTTTATGGGTATTTGAGAGTGAGTAATTCTGAAGAAAACATGCAGACCAGATGCAGTAGCTGTGTGACAGAATGGTGTCACATATGCCTGGATGCTAGATAACAGTCTCCCTGTGTCAGCCCGGCTTGCAAACCCTTTCCACCATCACTGACACACTGTCAGAATCAACAGGACCACCTCTAATGCAAGCAGATGTAATTGTAGAGTCTGAAATAAAAAAGGAAGTGTGCGTGCAGAACAATGAAATGGCTTAGTCGATATAAAAAGCTACAGTGAGATCAAAAGAAATAAAAAAGTTACTTCGCTATTAAGAAAAGTGCATCCTTCTCATATACTGTAGTACATTAAAATGTAGCTGAATCAAGATCAAGATCATGAATTTTGTTCCCTGGGAAAGTATGTACTGGTAAAAAGGATGCATTGAATACACTTTAACTTGCTTTGGATAAAAGCTTCTGCCAAAGCTGTATATGCATTACATACTGTGCAGCTGAACTGTTAATGAAAGGGTCTGTAAATGCAATATTACAGCTTTGGAGTCTGGTGATCGGCCTCTTCCACATTACATTTTGGCACAGAAAGAAACAAGATATTAGATTCTCTGTGAAAGAGATCATATTACTGCTTTTAGTCATTGTCAATACATTCAATTTATAACAGTACAGTACAGTCAATCTTGTGGTAGAACTGAAAAGCTAATGCTCTCCTACCAGCCTGAGCATAAGAGACATTTCAAAGTCTTGTACCAAATGCAAACATTTGAACAGTGCAGATGGAAAGACAAAAGCTTTGATTTATTGTAAGTTTCTTTCTGTTAATCACAATCATTTTTGTGTTTTTAGGGGGTAATCAAGTCTGAGTCCGGAAAACAATATTGCCATACATCTGTTTCACCGAAAAAAATCATTAAAAAGCCTGTTTTCAGAGGAAAAGGGCCTGTTCCGATTATGAATTACAGTGACATGCTGACTCACAGATTTTATCTCCAAACATCCATAAAGGTTGGCTTATGGATATAAACATATATGATATCATTTATCAACTTATCTTGCTAAGAGAGACCAACAGGGATATTGGTTGTTTATTTGGTCTGCTGGGCCAGATTGTATTCTAGTGATCCAAACCAAGGAAGAAAACACAAGATCTGAATCAAATGCTCCAAACCAAGGAAAAGAAAACTAATTAAAAGTAAGGGCCTAGCTCTCAGCCAAAGGGAACACTAATCACCATAATGTGCCTTTTCTCCTTTTTCCATTCACGACTAAATGTAAATGAAACAACTATTTACACTGTTCTCCCATAATGAAGTACATTTTTTTCATTCCTTTGTTGTGCTATGGCAGACAATGCCAAGGCTTTAGCAAATATCTAAAAACTGTATTTTATCATAAAAAAATCATTTAAAAATCAATCATCAGGGACATGTTTTGTGGCTGAAGCATTCCTATGCGGGATGTTCAAATAAAATATAATGGCACCTGTAATGGCACCAAAGTCACATAAAAATGTGTGTCTGTTGTCTTTTGCAGATATGTTGCTGGTTGGCAGACCGGCTTCTGCCTCGGTCCAGATGAGTCAGTCTTGTGATCTGTTTTCATGTCTCACTAAGCAAGTGTGTTGCAGGAGAAATGAGATACCTCCTCTGCATGTACTCTCAGGTCTGATTCACGGAGCCTCTCAAGGCCTGCAGGTAGCGGGGGTGATATGCATAATTGTTTGGCACTTGTTGATGATGGGAGAATCCTGTTGGGCAGAAGAATAGAGAGGGAGGAGAAGACAAAGAATAGAAAGGGCATCTCTGCTTGACAAACAATGAGGGCCGGTCCCAGCTCTGACTCACAGGATCAAAAGTATAAGAAGCATATGCTCTGACACAAGCTGGATTGCAACAGGTGGTGTGGTATTCACAAGTTTAGAAACGAATATGATTAACCATATTTTCACTAGTCTTCTTTTAAAATTATTTATGTTGTATTTAAGTATTTATTAGGATTCAGCACTATAAAAAAATGCATTTACATTTTTTTTTTTTTAGTTTTGTTTTTATTTAGTTTTAAGTATTACAAATAATTATTTGATATTTTAAATAGGTGTTATTTATGATTTATTTTAAGTTTATTATTTATTATTATTTATTATTTTAATTCATTCATTTTCATTCTTCTATTTAGATTCATTTTATTTCAGTTCAGTACTTACACTAGTCGCCAAGTAACATTGGTAATTTGTAATTTCTTAACCAATATTTATATTTGTATTTATTGTTAGTATGGTAAACTATCCATTTAAGATCTTTAAAGGCAGGTCAAATTTAGCATATATGGAAGTTACTTCTGAGAAACTCTTCAAGATATACTTAAAACAGACGATTGTTTTGGAGCAATTTAATCCTGCTATTTATCTGAGCAGTCTGGTCTGAAGGTTCTTTTTGATCCTTGAAAATATAAGCATGATTTTTGTCGTTTGGATTTTTTCAGCAATTTGTGCAGGATTTTTTAAGCTTAAATAAGTGAACTTCTTTGTCTAAAATGACTTTGTTCTATTCTGTTTGTAAGCGTGAAAGGCCAGCAATCCTACCTCGATGGATCATTTCTAGATTGCTGTTCCATGTGTGCTACAGAATCGCAATCATTTCACTTTAATTGTTCATTGTTTGGTCCTTGAGCTAGGCAAAGCGTTTCATTGCTCCACCGCACTGTCTAAACATCCGGCCATGGCCCAGCAGGCCTGCTTGTGTCCAAGTTTTTTTTATGTCAGGGTTTTGTGCAAGCCTCCCAGCTTCAGTGAATAAAACATAAGCTGTTCTGATGTTCTGGAAAAACAAGAAATAAATAAATTGCCTCCACATTTTATTACTTTTCCAGCATTAATATATGTTCGGTTTGCAAAATGTGTTTGCCATCTCTTTTTTGTGGGGAACAACAGCTTGGTCAATATTCATATTTTCATAGTGAGATTTTAAGAAAATATCTCAGTGAGTAGAGTATAGTTGCTTTCCTGTGTTATTTCGGACACCTTTGACTTTGTAAAAAATGGATATAATGATATAATTTTAAAGTTCAAGAGAACCATCCCTTTAAGACTCTTTCTGTAAGTGTGTGTGTGTGTCCTTGTTTTAGTGTTATGTACACGTTTAATAAATTATTTAGCTAAAAGCACATGTTTTCCTGCGTGGCATTGCAGATTTTCTAGAACACAGTGTGTGCAGCGCATACACATAGGCACAAACTCAACTAAAAAAGACACCGTGCCACTTTATATCATCCGCCTGTAAATATGAAAGGACCTCTGGGTTAGTTGTGCCATGTTTTCCAGACATTTGAGATAATTTAACAAATTACGTGCAGGTTGCGGTTAGGCGCTGGGGTCAAAATAGCTGTTAGTAGTAAATGCTTATGCCTCTGTGCCTTTCATTAATTGTGAGAATAGCTGTTTTTGCTTCTCTTTTCCTGTTCGTTAGTCATTAGTCACTTGACAGGCTTGCCGCAAGCTCTCCAGCCCACCAGTTAAGTCTTGCACATCCTAAAGGAAAAGTAAGGAAGAGAGAAAAAATAAAAACATGCCTAATGACAGCCTCATGTTAGCACAGATGAGAATTTGAATGTCAATTTTAAGTAAGTACACAATGAGAATGATTTTCTTCCCTAATCACAACAGCAGTCATTCATAAATCTCCAGCTTTCTCAAATGGCACATTTACATTTCAAACTGTTGTTTTTACACACCACACCTGAATACAAATCATATGCACTTTATATAGAACACACGCAATGAGTGTAAACAGATTCAAAAAATTTAAAAGCATTGTCTGTAGGGGTTTATTAAAATATGAATATTTTTTTCTGACAGAGAGTGCTCCTGACTTGCATGCATTAAATCCCACATCTTTTCTACCACAAAAGGTTTTCAAGAATAAAGCCTTATTAGCTTAGGCCTGGCCTTCACAGGATGACAGGTGCATCCAATGGATAATGGAAAATATCCACACTGTGATCTTTGTGGATGGTGAATAATTTCAGAGTAATTTCTCCTGGGCTGCACACCTGTAGACAAAACACTGAGGGGAATTGACTAATAGTACTGAATATTTCAATGTGCAGTGCTGTTTTGGCAGTTTTGCATAAATGATCAGAAAAGAGAGCAAAATCAAGCTGTTTTGTGGAGGATGCACAACTACGATATGAAACACTTTGGCAGTATCACAACACACCACTGCAGTCTAGTTAAGTCATTAAAAACTACGTTAACCAACTTTTTCAACAGTTTGGTGGTTCCTGAATCCATATTTTCAATAAATATTTGCATATATGTACTCCACCATTGGGGGAATTACAGAGTGATGTAAAACTCACAAAATAAAGAAAAAGTAAAGTAGTAATACCATGCCATGTGAATTATTTATAGCAATAATATGAAATTGAATGACATATGACACTCCACCATCTGCTTGACATCTTATCAACAAATCTTTCAAAACATGGTTTGGATGCTGGATGTGCAACATATTTTTATGTTTTGGGAAATCAGTCATTACCAGGTTCTTCGTCAATGCATCGTACTGTGATAAAGATAGTGATAGGTAAGATAGGATTAAGAAGAATTAAGCTAAAATGAAATCCAGTATAAATGCTGTATTACTTAACAAATCAGCAATGCTGCCTTGTCAATTAATTATTAGAAATAACTAAGTGTAAGCTTACGCGCTAAAATGACTAAAAATTAAATAAAACTAAATTAAGGCTAAATATAAAAACATAAAGATGATAAAAGCATAAAACAAAATAACAAACTTAAAATTATAATACAAAATCAAAAACTAATTAAAAATATGAATAAATACTGTAATAGTATATAAATTTTATAAATAACAAAGGTCCAAGCATCTCAATCAGTTTTTAAAATTGCTTGGAACATCCTGTCGTTTGATCAGGATAAAATTATCATTTAATGGATAGCTAACGTGATCAGTAAAAAGTGTACACAAACATCTCTTTTACATGAAATCATATGCAGGCAGGTATTTGTAAAAAAAAAAAAATAAATGAATAAAATAAATTAAATAATGTATTATAAGCCTAGTTTTCATAAAAAGTTTCTGCTGAAAAAAATCACTATGACTTCTTTTAATGTTTTGTTTCCCTAGAATAAACAAATGTATGTTTTTTCTTATTTAGGTTTATTAGGCACTGTGTCATGCACTGTGTTATCTGATTTTATAAAATTTTCTTGCTTTGCTGTTAAAACTTCCTTCAGTTACATTTTATGTGTGTCAGGCAAGTGCCGGTCAGGTAAAGACATCAAGTCATTACGGAGCCCGCAGCAGAAGAAAAAAAACAATCTGTGGCGATGGATTTGCAGTTCGTTCCCTCAGTTTATAAACCGTACCCATGAATTCTTAAACTGTTCCCTGGGTTTAACAAATCGTGCCCACGGATTAATAAACCATACCCACTATTTTGTTGTTTATTTCACTAGTTCCCACTTCCTTGGCGATAAATGAATAAAGCTTGTTTGGCGGACTGTCCAGGGGACAGGCAGGGAGCCCGGCAGCCCAGAGCCCTAGGGGGTTTACCCCTAGGAGGCTAGGGTTAACGGGTGCTCGGAGCCCAGCCTGGTCCCCGCCAGCCCCCCGAAGGAAGTGGGGAACGTGAAAAGATATTAGATCCGGCACAGGCGGCGAAAGGGGAAGGTGGAGGAAGATAAAAACGCAGATAAAAAAGAAAGGAAGTGAACGATTTTTAAGGCGGAGGAGAAGAGTTAGGTGAGGTAATTAGTAATGAGGAGATTGGGAGCAGCTGCTATCGTTCGTGCGTGATCCTCCTGAAATTCTCTGTAAAGCGTCATTTTTTTAAAATGGAGAATGTTCTTAACTTTCTAAAAAATGATAGAGAGTTGGATGAAGCGATTCTGTCAGTGTTTTCGAGAGGATTAGGTAAAAAACAATATAAAGCAAATAATGTCCAAGCTATGTTGTCATTCCATGTTGTCAGCTCTCTGGCTGAATGCAGTGTTATAACTGATGTTATATTTCACAACATGAAGCGAATTTAGGTTGTTGTCACTTTTCCAGTTAGCAAATATATGATCCATATGAAGTTATGGGCTTCAAGAGTATTGGTATTGGAATTTGATCCCATTCTTGCCTGATATAGGTTTCCAGACGCTAAAGATATTTAGCGTATTTTTCATTTAATGTTGTGCCAAATGTTCTCTATAGGTGAAAGATCTAGACTGTAGGGAGGCCAGTTCAGCACCAGGATTCTTCTACCACCAATTCATGCTTGAAATAGCTGCAGTATGTGGTTTTTCATTGTCCTGCTGAAATATACAAGGCCTACCCTGATATAGACATCATCTGGAGGGCAGCATATGTTGCTCTAAAACCTTTATATACCTTTTAGCATTTATAGTGCCTTCCAGGATGTGCAAGCTGCTCTTACCAGAAGCACTTGAGCAACCCTTATACCATAAGAGATGGTGGCGTTTGAACTGAAAGCTGATAACACACTAGAAGGTATCCCTCCTCTTTAGCCTCAAGAATACTTATATCAAGAATTGATATTCCAAAAAGAATATCAAATTGGAACTTGTCTGACCACAGAACACTTTTCCCACAGGCCACAACAGCCCCTCTGGACCACGTGGCTTTCTTTTTGCATGACGGAGCTTTAATTGCCATCTGTGGTTTCTGGAAGTATTCCTGGGCCTATTTAGTAATGCCAAAACTTGACTTGGCTGTTCCATTTAAAAACAAAAACTATTATATGACAGGCTTTACAGGGTTAGTACAAAAGACGTTTGGACAGCACAATATGTGCTTTTCTAAGTCTAGAACGGTTTTACTGTAACTCAGCTCAGCAATAAATTTGTGCGTGAATAGTGCTATAAATGTTGTTGTAACATTCTTGGTTTGTTTTGTTCTGAGTTTCTATGTGTTTTTGCATTTGTGTTCGGTTCGGCCTTTGTTTTGTATCATGTGATGTTTTGTTGTCTTTCCCCATGTGCTCTGTGTGTTCCCATGTGCTCCGTTACCTAGTTTTTGTTAATCATGTATTTAGTTCAGGTGTGTGTCCCTCGTTAGCGTTCATTGTCTCCCCTACTTAAGTTTCCCTCTGTTAGTCTGTGATTGTCCGTCAATAACATTACATGTGTTTTTGTGAATGCTCGTTTTTGAAAGTTTATGGAAACTACTCCACGTTTTTGTTCATCATTAAAAGACTTTGTTTATTTTTACGTTTGCCTCCGTGATCTCCTTCGTCTCCGTGAGACACACGTTACAGTTGTCATTTTCATAAGGTAGCTTTATAGAAGAGGAAAGCCGTCAAACTCTGGTCAAGAGTAAGTTTGAGAAAAGCAGCCATTTATAGCAAACACACTTTATCTTTTAATTGATCTTTTGAATGATTGTGAGTGGATTCATACGGAAATTGAAGTAAAGCAAAAAGATCACACTTTCTGGATTTTGTTTGCCATTTTTTTTTCCATTTTAATTGTTTACTAATGTGTCAACTTGTTGGGGCAGTCGTGCAATACATTTCACTTCAAGTCATACCGTGTATGTATGTGAATGTGACAAATAAAATTTGAATTTGGATGGACATACAGAGGAGAGAATGATTTCTGAACACTGCAATGAAGCCATTAGAGGATTTCTAAGCTGCAACCACAAAAATTCCCCACCCTCCAGCCCAAACCAATGCTGACAGCATAGCCACACAAAGCTATTTCAGTTTGTCTGAAGAATTTCCATGTCATTTAGAAAGACTGGATGGGTCTTGATCACTCCTAGATTAAAGTCTGCTAATGGAGAACGGAGCAAGCCAGAGAACCGCTGTTACCATGACAAACGGGCCGTGAGTGTAATCACAGGGGACAGGAGTGTTGTTTGTAAGAGCATATATCAATGTGTTAGAAAAGCCCTCCAGTCAATGTCATCAGTTTATTTCTCTTTTTGCCCCAAACACAAGACAACAAATAGCCCATTCCATTTCAACTATAAGAGACACTTTGAATATTAAGATATAATGGAACAATTACAGAGCACTTATCAGTAAACTCAAAACTGTGTCTTCCTTGTATGTGTTCTCCCAGAAAAGCTTGGACTTCACGCTCAAATGCACAGCCAATCCCCTGATAACCCGTCAACAGCATCTATTTTCAATGGCCCTTTGAGGCCTTTGGGCACAAGCTGCGTTCTGACAAATATGCAAATTTCACTGATATCTCCAGTAGCCAATAGGGAGCCAGAAAGAAACTGTGCTTTGTCCTTATGTACTCCCAGCCACTGATAACAAAAAAATAACATTCACAACTAATGCGTTTTGTAGCACAGAACACTTGTACAGTGTTACAGGAAAGGGTGGTTCTCCTTCCATGAAAAGCACTAATTTTCTGATTTCAGTTAACTTAGTTAATAATATCTAATAAAAATACTTAATTATTTTTTATTTGTTAATTAAAATAAATAGAATCTAAATAGGAGATGTCATGTGTCGGTCCATGTTTTTGCCCTGTCTGTAACTCTGCCTCTCTCTTTAGTGTTCATTCTCTTCCAGCTGTATCCTCTAGCTGTCTTGTATTATGTCTTGATTAGTCTTGTTGGATTGGTCTCCGCATGTTTGTCAGCATCCATGTATCCTGTGTTTCCTTATTAAATGTTATTAAATGTCTCCACAACTCCTTTCCCGTTGAGAAGCGAGATCGCGACTGCACCTAACCATTACAAGATTAAGACCTTGAAAAATTTAAAATAAAAAAAACTGAACTACAGCTAAATATAAGCAATAAAAATTACAAAAATAAACATGTTAAAGGCACAAAATAAAATGACTAAAACTAAAATAACCAAAAATAAAATTAAATGTTATTTTAAAATAATAATAAATGGAATTAATGCTAAAATATGGGTAATTTATTTTCTGAATACCTTTTTATAAAGAATTTTACATTTGTAACAATGAGCATATTTGCATTTTATATTGCAAGTTTCAGCATACTGTATATTTGTCAAGATGAGGGTTGGAGCTGGTGATGAGTGGCATGCAGTGCAATGAAGGTGAGGAAACGTGGATTGAAGGAATAACAAAGCATTTCATCAAAAACAGGGAAACGGAAACACAGAAATGAAAACAAGGATGGAGGACTCCGGCAAAACATGTACATTTAACAACCGACAACTAGAATTTAAAAAGGACACAGTTTAAATACACTTGGAAACACGGGTGGATTCTCAAAACACCTGTGATAAACGGCAGGAAGCAAATCAAACACTAATGACATGGGCGGGATCACAAATGAAGACACATAAAAAGTCAAAACAAAGGCAAAACAGACAGACAAGACCACGTTACAATATTCTAATGTTTTTATGCAAAAATGCTGATGTTCAAAAAACAATCTGAAAGTTTTGTCTGTTTTTACAACAACGACAATATTGTTGAAGAAAGCCAATGTAGAATTTTCATACATTTCATTACTGAGTGAATCCAACACAGTCTCACAGTTCGTACACATTCGTACGAGGTGCCAATTCGTAATAATTCGTACGACCTCACTCATGCGATTTAGTACGATTTGTCTAAAACCCTCTGATGGGTAGGTTTAGAGGCAGGGTTAGGTTTAAGTCATTCGTACAAATTCATACGAATTGGCAACTCGTAGAATGCATACGATTTAGAAGAAATCATATGAAATTGTACGAGTGAGTTTGTATGAATTTGTATGAATTAGCCACCTCGTAAAATATGTACGAATTGCTGTGAGATCAGATTTGTGAATCAGTGTTTTTGAACAAATCAATGATTCAGTCACTGAAAGTCACTTGATGCTACCTAAAGTCATAATAATAATGTGACTTAAATAATTAATCACTGAAAAAAAACAATTATTACACATTGACAGTTTACTTGAAAAGAGCAAATTCAAATGTGTGGAGTAATACAGTGAAAATCATGCATAAAGTGCAACACATGCATAAAGGCTAAATTTGGAAGCACTATAAACCAATAATACACTAATATCTCCCTTCACTCCAAGGTATCACAGGGATTCATCAGGACATATGGGAGTGTTAACAGGACAGGAGTAGAGTAAACATGTCACTCTGTAATGGTTTTCTTATTCTACAGCACTTGGGGAGCTTAATATTTTTCATTGGATGATCTCTGCTCACTAAAAAAGTTGGGTTAAAAACAACTATGGGTTGGTATAGCACCTTCCCATCTGTGGGTTATTTTGACCCAATGAATTGGGTTAAAATACAGTTGAGTTAAAAGTTACCCAATAGTTGGGTTATTTATTTTATTGATTCACAGTAGTATATATATATATTTTTGTAATTTATATATATATATATATATATATATAAATTATAAATGACTTAAATTATAATATAAATTACTTAATAAAATACACGTTTTATTTATATAAATATGCAAACAATACTTTTTAACAAAAAAATACTGTTTTACATTTCAAAATATTTGTAAGTATTAAAGTCAAAACACACAAATGTGCACTTACAGCTGAGATATTTTCGAGATGCACACATATTAATTCATATACGGGATCTTTGACAAACAAAGGAATGGCCATAATAAAACAGACCAAGATGGAGGCTTTGGAAACCATTAAAAAGCCTTGTTTCATGGACTGTCTATAACATCATCTAGAGACAACCTATGGATTGTAGTGCAGCAAAACATACTGCTCTTTAAAACAAATGCAGTGTAACAAAAACACTTAAAAGATGACATGTTAAGTATGTTCATTAATCTGACCATAAAAATCTGTTAGTTAAAATAACTACAATATTATTACGAATAAAGGTTTTCTCCTACACAACTCTTGAGGAATGAACAGAATCTAAATAAATATTGCAAATATCCTCACAGCTCTGTCTGGAAGCCTGCTAAACCCAATTAAATGCCAATTAGTGAGTCAGAGCCCTGATGTGAATTGCTCAGAATGCAGGGTATCTGAAGTAGAGTCACCTTTTGAGAAAAAGGTCTGAAATTTAAACACATTTTACTCATTTCTACAGAAATATGTGCATGAGTGATGTTAAAATCACTTTAGCCTTCAGCTTAACCATAGTGCAATTATTTATATATATATATATATATATATATATATATATATATATAATGGTTTTTTTAAAAAAGGACATGAAATATTAATCTTTTCAACAGAAGCTGTTTTATGCTGGTTAGGTTACACATGATGAATATAAAAATAATTCCTGATTTATCTTACAAGTGCATTCATCTGGGTTTACCATATGCTTTTAAACACACCATAAACTGTAAAAATATTAACCAAGAAATCTATTAAAGCACATAAATTATGTCTGGTAGGAACATAAAAATCTAAAAAAATAAAAATAATGGTTTATTTCCACGAATGCCAAGTGGGTGAGCTCATCTGCTCCCACAGTTTTAGCATTTCCTGTACATAAATGTGATAAGGTTAGGTGATATACTGTAGTTCCAAAAGCCTAAATATAGACTTAAAAGTATTCTTCGAATCGCACAGGCCAGTACAGTAGTGATGAATAATATTACCCCTTATCCTCACTTAGCCCAACAGGATAAGAGATGAAAGGATGTATTAGCTTTCCCAACATTAATGCACATTATATATTAAGCTTTAGAGAGGAAAAAAAGTAGGATTTTGCACAAAAAAGCACATTTTCAGCCTACCTGGTGTACAAAGCTTTTCTTCTAAGCATTTAAATGTTGCATTGTGAGTGTAATATCTACGATTAATAACAGCTGAATGAACTAGGCAGCTGTATAGTATAGTATTTTTCAGATACCCTCAGATTAGGCTAGCATCCCGCTAGCCATTTTGCGGCCAATTTTCCATCATAAGCTGAATTTACAGTAGTTTGAGAATCAGAGGAAGTCTGAAGACGCTCAGCAGGGGGGTGTTAACAGCTCTGCCGTTTCTCTGACAGCATCCAACACGTTTGATATTATAGCTCAGCTGGTGATCTAGACGCTTTTGGCATCCAGCAACTGACCAATCAGGAGTTTATTGGCTCTAGCTCCCTTAAAGGAACAGCTCACCCTTTAAATCAAAAATGTTCCCACCCTCAGGCCACCCAAGACAGATGAGTTTGGAGAAATTTAGCGTTATATCAGTTTATAGCATCATCAATGGATCCTCTGTAATGAATGGGTGCCGTCAGAATGAGTCCAAACGATCCAAAAGTCCAAAACAATTCTAAACAAAAGTCAGGGAATTTTAATGTGAGAGGACAACAGTGGAGGAAGTGCTATTATAGATTACAGATATGGATTCATATTGTTATCCAAAAGCAAAGTGAAAATGCTACAGTAAAAACGTGTTAAATGGTTAATGGTAAATTCTTGTTAAATTTACAGAGAAACACTGTAAGCTGACATTCCCAGAATTCCCTGCATTGCATTTTAAATGTAGTTTGAATTTGATGGTTTTCCATGTTTTTTCTTAGTTTTTTTGTATCAGTTAGGTTTATTAGGGTTGTACGTTATGTTTAATGCTGTTAAATGAATGTTTATTGCCCATATTAGTTAAATAATTCTTAACATGATGGTGTTTAGTGCTTGTGTTAATGACACTTCTATGTGTATTACTATTTATAAGCTGCTTGAGGTGAGCTTTGGTTCATCATGTGACTTTCTCATCATCACGTGCATTTGGTGCATATCAGTGTATTTCAAAGGTACAAAATAGATTTCACTACTTTAATAGGTTGGTATATAGTGATGGGATTTATGGCCCTTTGAGGGGATCCGAATCTTTGCGATCCATTTCTTTCAAAGAGCCGCTCTTTTAAAATATTTCGTCAGTTTTAAGAAGCCTGCTTGGAGGCATATCAGTTTATCCTGGAAAGAATCACTTGGAGGAATGATGAGGTGAGATTTGTAGTCAAATAATTAAAACTACAAAAAAATAATCTTATCAAAAAGTGTTTGTATTACTTTTACAAATAGTCGACTATATTTTTTAATACAAATCTAAATGGACATATTTCAAATAATGTTTTTTGCTAAGATGGCCAGTCAATTTGAGTAAACATTAAGTATTTTGTATACTACATAAAAATGTAGTTTTGCGTTGTGATTACACAATGACATGGGCTGTTTACTGGATTACGATTCTTGGTTCTGCCTGGACTTTGATTCTTGCTGGTTGCCCTGAATTCCCTGCCTGGACTTTGGTTTGTGATTTTGCCTTCTCTACATTGCTCACTGTTGCTGTTGATTTGACCTAGCTTGTTAATTCTGATAATAAACGATCTGCAAATAGAGCCAATGTCTGATGAGTCTTCACTACAGACGTCATCATGCAAAGTAATATGATAATAAGAACCTATTTATTGTGCATCTGGATGTAATGTTTTAATGTAATATAATGCGCCTCAGAGAGTAGAGACATGACAGGCTTACGCTTGTCAGATACTACGTGATGACATCACTGATATGCAGATTAGAGCGTGACATCATCTGGCAACATTTAGCTACTTTTCGGGTAGGCAGCTACTTTTCATTGGAAATAGGTGGCAACACTGATGCTGTTAGGCAGTAGCACCCCCTATTACTGTTCTGCCTCGCAGAGGAGCTAATTTGTGTGCATCTGTGTGAAACACGCATAGGAAAAAAAGAACGGCTCCCACCCAGCCGCCACTCGGCTCCCATGGTTCATCTTTATGAGCCGTTCAAAAGAATCAGTTCGTTCGTAAACGTCACAACTCTATTGGTATACTAACATTATATCAGTTATTTTGTTTTCTTAGAAATTACGGTATTTAACTGTAAATTTAAAATAAAACGGTAAAACCAAAAATATTTCAAGGTTTTATTCTGGCAACCACAGCTGCCGTTTTTACGAATTTTACGAGTTTCTTTTTACAGTGAAGACATTAAATAATGTACTGGAGTTGTGTCCATTAATTGAATTATTATGATATTTTAATCAACTGTTTGAATTTTTATTCTGACGGCACCCATTCATTGCAGAGGATTTAGTGGTGAGCAAGTAATGCGAAATTTACCCAGATGTGTTCTAATGAAGAAAAACGCATTGCATATTGCCAGAGGGTGATTAAATTCCCAGCATTTTTCATATTTTAGTTAAACTATTCAGTTAAAACATAATAAGAGTAAAATAAATAAAAAAAGCTTAGTCCTAACAGACTGAATTTGAAACTTTTTCCACACTGAAATTACCCATTACCTTGCCCCGAAGGAACAAACACACATCACAAACATTCACAAATGACTCTTTGAATCGCATGCTAATTCACTCTATTGCAGTTATTTATGTATGTATTCCTGTTATTTCGGCGAGCTTCACACTGATTTGCTGCCAATGTAGGGCATCGCAATGCGTGACAGGAAAACAGAGAGACATTTCAGAAATTGTTGCTCAGTCTGTCAATGCTCTTCCATTCTTAATGGGTGAGTGTGACAGACTTTGGACAGATGAGGGTGAGATTTCAGCAAGAACAGTCAGTAAGTGTGACATCCGCGACTACAATCGAGTTGTTGATAGTGGAACACTGCCTTAATCCGACAGCAATTTAGTCACTAGAAGTGATATGTTAGACAAAGAAATATAAGGCAGAGTCAGAGTATGACACTAGTGTTTTATATTTTAAATGCTATTTATGATCATATTTGTGAACTTCCATCATCAATCATATTTGGCACACCAATGTACACACAATGAAATGAAAACTTTTTAATTGCAGATAATAGTAATAATGTGAAATGACCTGGTTTTGTTCAAATTGATGGCAATCCCATAATTCATTGTGCTGATTAATGAAGAGGTGGACCAAGCAAAATAAATATTTAAAATATTATATTAATATTTATTCAATGATAAAATTCATAATTCAAAATTATAAGTTTCCTTAATTAAAACAGGATATTTTACCCAATATTTAGTGTGATTTGTAGTTAAATGTTAGCTTTGAGTTTCAGATTAAGGCCACATTTCTTAGTCAAGCATTTATGTTTTTTTTATTATTATTATTCATATTAATTACATCTTTATTCATCAGATAAAATTTGCAAACATACACTGAACATTTTGACCTCCAACTGAATCTTACCTATTTGCATCTGAAAGGAACGTTTAAAGGGCTCAAATGAAGATAAAAGTACACTATTCCCTTTCCTGGATTTCAGTGGTTCATGCCTGGAGGCTTATGCTCTTATTGCTTTCTTGTGGTCTGTCAGACACCCTCCTGCTCCGCTCTGACATCTCTCCTCAAGCTCTTGAATACCTTAATAAGATCATAAGAACTTGACAGAAGGATACTAAATAATAGCATACTTAAATAAGAACATTGTGAAAATGATCATTTCTTTATTCATGTGTAATTGTTAAATAAGGGCATTAGTATTTCTGGGGGGAAAATAGTAACACTTTACAAAAAGGTGTCATTTGGCAACATTAGTTAATGTGTTAAATAACATAAACAATGAACAATGCATTTATTCCACTATCTATTCATGTTAGTTAATGAAAATACAGTTGCTCATTGTCTATTCGTGTTATTAGTTTGAATTCGTTATTAGCTTTGAATTGGGCTGCCGATAACCCTGTTGGGCTTTACTCGATAACATCCCTTACTTAACAATCGAAACTTATTGTAAACTGTTACCAAAAAATGTAAATAATGTATATTAACATAAGATTAAGACTTCATAGTCAGTCCTAGCCTAAGGAAGAGTTTTAAGCAGGCATACAAAAAAAGTGTATTAAGTTCATCTCTTTCTCTATAAAATATAAAAAATGTGAGTATCTATATCAAAGTAAATTGCATTTATAGTACGAATAATTTGTTTTGCTAAAGTGATGTATACTTTACATTTTAGATACACATCTGTTAAAACATTTTGATGGTTTTGTCTCATTATGTTCACCAAACTGCACTTTATTTATCTAATATAGTAAAAAATAAATAAATAAATAAATAAAACAAAAAAAACTGTCATTCTTATGCTGATTTAATATTTTTACAAAAAAAAAAAAATATATATATATATATATATATATATCACCATTAAAATTAGTTATGCTTAATAGTTTTGTGAAAATGAACAGAAAATTCAAAACAGCATTCATTTTAAATGTATTTTTAAAAATAAATAAATAAATAAAACTTATTGACCCCAAACTTTTGAACAGTGGTTCATCCATACATGATATCCAGATATATAAAAATGTATATGCAAACTATATGCTACATAAAAATACCTATACATACAAATAAAGTTAGGGTGGGTGAGCAAAGTTAAAGTAAAAAGGAACATTTCTATCTCTTTTGACCCTGCTCTCTCTCTCTCTCTTTTAAAATCTCCTCTGAGTCATTGTCTTTAGGTCTGTGGGTTCTGCTGGGCCTCTGTGTGTCCCTGTGCCTCAGGCAGCCAGCGAGGAGGCTCGCTTCAGCCCTGCTCTGTGGGCAACAATGCTAAAGAACAGCAGGTTTCAGGCTTGATATGTGGCTGCTTGTGTAATCAAACTGTCCCTGGCCAATATGACAACGCTAAAGGGTTCCTTCATGACCTCTCTCTCTCTCTCTGATCGGCTTTTATAAAAAAAGAGTGTGGCTGCAGGCAGGACGTGCTTTTTTGACAGATGACATTGTAGCTTTTACAATATAGTTTGATTTATTGAGCAATTTTACGTCTGTTCAAATATGCAAGTGGGTCAGGCTTGAAAGTCAAAGACAGAAACTTAAAGACACAGTTCTTGTAAACTGCAAACCGAATGAATTATTACATAGCGCCAACTAACCCCAAACTTAAAAGCCCTACTAATGTATTATGAAAGATAATACAACACTCCATATCTTTGAATCATTGGTATTCATGAAGTATGTATGCTGGTCCGTTTAAGCGCGTATGCTTGAGTTAAGAAGAACTAAAAGCACTGGGGCTGTTAAATGACTGACATTTTAATCAGAATAGCCTTTTTCACAAACAGACTCACATATCACCTTTGTGTCTGGGGTACCGGTGACATTTTCATTGCTATTTCTGTTGTTTTGGGCTTTTACAGCAAGATGTGCAACCACTTAATCAAATATGTATCCACATGTTTGGAACAGAAATGTAAAATGAAGAGTAATACACAGGCCAGGTTCTATCATGCAAGTGGAAAGTTTGCTGTCTCTTAAAACATGGCTTTTAATTTAGGTAGGTACTCTATATCGGATTGTGCGTATTCAATAGTGCTGCCGCTTGTTTTTCATATTCACTTTATTTATCACCGCAGCTCTTTAATGAAGCCTTTGGCAAGCTGCATTCTGGATAGCGCTATCAATATTTATTGTCTACCTATTTGTCATATTGTTTTCATGATACATTGCTTGTGCAGCCAATATTGAAAAACTGTAATTATGTCTAAGACGAAGGTGGACAAAAATGTAAACTGAAAAGGGGTTTCTGTCTAATAAGGTGATGTAGCAGTTTGGGTTGTATAGTGCTGAGACTGAAAGGCATTAATGGGCTCTTCTGTTTAGCTGCCTGAATATGAAAAAGTATTAAATTCTGAAAAGATATCCAGTGTACTGTAAGTTTATTTTGAATGAACTCATGCATTTATTTATGTTTGTTTATGTTTTAGAGCTATATGCAGAAGCATGATGTGCATGTTTGACTTTGTATTAACCTTTTGGCTTTTTTAGCAGCACATAACACTCATATGTCAAATACAATGTCTTGTTTATAGATAAAGATTTGCACTGCTTAACAGTATATTAATACAAACATAGTTTGTTTACATAGCTAAACAGAATTTTATATGATTCAGGCACACATGAAATTCAGAAAATGCACTACCTTTGGTAATATATTTTATGCTTAATAAGCAATAACTGGCAGTAGCTGCTTTCTGTTTTAATATATTTTAAAAAATAATAATAATTTATTCCTGTGAGGGCATCCAATAGCTGCATTTTCAGCATCATTACTCCAGTCTTTATTGTCATGTGACCCTTTAGAAATCATTCTAATATAGTGATTCGCTGCTCAAAAACATTTCCAATTATTATCAATGTTGAAATAGTTGTGATGCCTAATATTTTGTGGAAACTTTTCACTTTAATGTATCTAATATATTCAAAAGAACAACATTTATTTGAAATCTTCTTTATGACCATGTAAAAGTCTTCCCTACTGTCACTACTGATCAATGTAATCATCCTTGCTGAACAACTTTTTCTTTTTTGAAGAATCTCACTGCCTCAAACATTTGAACAGTGATTTTGAAACATGTGAAAAGAAATTTTTTACTCAGCCTTTTTGAAATTAAATTTATCCTACACAAGAATTCTATCAGTATATCATAATCCATTCTAATGCCTCTGATATATGAATATTACATGTTTCATTAGTGCACCTTAACCGAACATCCAATAAAACAAGCCTGACATCATGACTTCCCGGCATGTGACTGTCAATCCAAGAGTATTGTGTACTTGTCCTTGAACTGTCCTTTGGATTTCATTACAAGCATGTTACTGGCTCCACCATTGTGTTAGAGCTAGACCTTCATCACCCAAGCGTAAAGAGTCTGTGTTAAACATCGGTTTAACATTCATTAGCACTGACGGACAACCCCCTACATGTGCACACATCCTCCCCTTTCAATGCGTCAGTTATATATGTCAAACGGCTGCTGTTCGTAACACCATCTCGCATCCTTTATTGACCCGCAGTGGGGAACCACAACATGCTGTGTGCCATCTGTGTTATACTTAACATGGCTGGACTAATGACACCTTTGCCTGCAACTCTACATTGCACGGGATATATATATATATACACTACCGTTCAAAGGTTTTAGAACAGTAAGATATTTAATGGTTTTTAAAAATGTTTCTTCTGCTCTTCAAGGCTGCATTTATTAGATAAAAAATCTGAAAAAATGTAATGTTCTGAAATATTATTTAAATTTAAAATAACTGTTTTCTGTGTGAATATTTTAAAATGTAATTTACTCCTGTGATACAAAGCATCATTACTCCAGTCTTTAGTGTCACTTTCAAACCTTCCAGAAATCATTTTAATCTGCTGCTCAGGATTATTTGATGAATAACAAGTAAAAAACAACATCATTTTTTACCAAATATAAAACATTTCTAAAATGTAAATCTATGCTTTTTTTTGTTCATTTAATAGATCCTTTGTTAATAAAAGTATTAATTTCATTCAAAGAAGAAAGAATAAAAATGTACAGATCCTAAACTTTTGAACATTACTGAAACAATAGTTTTGAACATTATTATCCATTTTAAATAAATGCTTCTCTTTTTAATATTTTAATGATCAAAGAATCCTTAAAAAAACTATTAAGCAGCTCAGTTTCATTAAAAAATCAGCATATTAGAATGATATCTGAAAGGTCTGAAAGTGACACTGAAGACTGGAGTAATGATGCTTTGTATCACAGGAATAAATTACATTTTAAAAT
>JAUMHR010000076.1:10154278-10170159 GCA_032361145.1 Enteromius fasciolatus
TAGTGAACACACACCATAAACCCTCACCTAGAGCTGTGGGCAGCCATATTACTGGGGAGCAGTTGGGGGTTCGGTAGAATACCTTGCTTAAGGGTCTTACCTCAGTTGTGGTTTTGAGGGGGCAAAGAGAGCACTGGAGACTCAAACCCACAAACGTCATGTTCAACTCTCTAATCGTTAAGTCACAACTGTTTCATATGATGCTACCTTTGCCAGATTTATGAAGTATCAACCTTGCTAGATATTCCTCAGTCAACTGTGAATGTTACTGGAAAGTGAAATGTTTAGGAACAGCAGCAGCTCAGTTGAGAAGCGTGAGAACACAAATTTAACTTCCACTGGCATTAAAATCAGCGCAAAAACTGTTCAGTAGGAGCTTCATGGAATGGGTTTTCATAGTCAAGAAGCTGCATGCAAGCCTCACATTATCAAGAACAATGCCAAGCAGCAGATGGACTGATGTGAAGCACACTGCCACTGGATTCTGGAGCAGTGGAAACCTGTTCTGTCACACAAATCACACTTCTCTATTTGGTAGTCTAATGGGCAAAACTTGGTTTGGTGGATTCCAGGAAAACATTATCTGTCCGACTGCACTGTGCCAACTGTAAAGTTAGCTGGAGGAGAGATAATCGTATGGGCTGTTTTTCAAGGGCTGGTCTAATCCTTACTTCCCATGAAGAGAAATCTTAATGCTACAGCATACCAAGACATTTTAAACATTTCTTTGCTTCCAACTTGTGAGAACAGTTCAGGGAGGACCCTTTTCTATTCCAGCATGACTATGCCCCATTCAGTGCACAAAGCAAGGTTCACAAAGACATGGATGGTTTGGGTTTTTTGGAATTTCCCAGCAAAGAGCCCCAACCTCAACCCTATCCAACACCTTCAGCATGAACTGGAATGTAGCCAGCCCTACTTGTCCAACATCAATGCCTGACCACACAAATCTTAAAAAAGGAAGGGTGGAAGCTGCTTGGTTGTTAAAGGGGAGACTAATTCCATATTAATATATGTATGTAGAATGCAATGTCAAGATTCTGTTGGTGTAATGATCAAGTGTTCCAATTCGCAGTGATGGGCAGTAGCGTCGCTACAAGTAGTGACGCTACTAATTTAACTACATTTCTCAATAGCGTGTCGGTAGCGTCGCTATTTTCACAACCAAATAGCTTTTCAGTAGCGAAGCTATTTTATTGATCAAGTAGTGCGGTAGTGTCCACACAAGCTAACGTTACATTTCCCAAGCATTTCTGACGCTTAAGCTCATATCGGAAATACAAATGCTACGGATCACTGATCCTAGATCAGTATATGAGGCCACCACCATACACAGGCCAGTGCAGCCGCCCGCAATATTGTCAGTGACTTCTTCTAACTGCGGTTGACAATGAGCTTTTTGGTGTTAGCGCCACCTTCTGCACCGGACTCGTGACATGCTTGGGCGAACACTGTCTTTTTTTGCCATATTGGTACTGTTTAGAGTAGTTTACAATAATGTTGTTTGTCCTGTGGTTTAAGCTGCACTGAGTTAAACATATGCATGCATTCAGTTTACAATACACACACTCTCGACACCTTTTGTTATTTGTTATTATGTTTGTTTCTGTTGCCAAATTGGTTTGGAACAATTGTTAAATAAATAATTGCACAATTATGCGTGCCTATCTGTTTGAATGACATTTTTTATCACTAAGGTAGCACTGATTTAAAGTTGGTAATAAAAAAAATAGCTTAGATGTAGTTAAGCTACTTTTGCCATGTTGGTGTAGCTTAACTTGCTACATTTCTCAGGGTAGTAGCTTTAGTGTAGTTAAGCTACATTCAATGTAGAGTAACTGAAAGCTTAGCTCACTACATTTTCTAAGTAGCTTGCCCAACACTGCCGATTCGTTTCTCCATATATGTTCCATTTAACATTGTTTATTAATTTTATTTACTGTAAACACTATGACAAATTACTTGAGATGTTCCATGTTTAAAAGTGACTTTGGATTGAAGCATCTGCTAAATAAATACCTGCAAATGTAGTCCAAAGAACAATACTTCGAGTGGATTCTGGCATGTTCATGTCACAGTAGTAGATAAGCTTCACTGGATCTGTGACTTAATAGTATGTCCACACCTTCTCACTTCACAAGGGAAGCTTAAGACAATCAGCAACTCTCAACCATTAAATAACATGTTAACCATCACTATTTTTACGTTAATTGTAATAAGTGTGACATGATATTCACTTCCTAAGTAGACATATCAGGAAAAGATCTTAGATACATTGCAAAAAAAAAAAATTATATATACTGAAGCTGTACATAAAACAGGGGCCATATTCACAAAACATCAAGGCTAAAAGTAGCTCTTAACTTGCAGATTTGGGGGAAACTCTTAATATGTGTGTCAGTCATAATTTTAACTTTCCTTAATTTTTGCTCTAAAAGTATTTCACATAGCCTCTAAGCGCTAAGACCAGAGTGGATGTGTTCATAAAGAAACTATACTGCAGAGGACCCATTGATGTGCAAGTGATCTCCAAATGTGCTCGGATGAAAAAACAAACTCATCTTGGATAGCCTTCGGGTGAGTACATTTTTGGCAAATTTACATTTGTGATAACTTTTCCTTTAAGAAAATAAGATGATAATTAAACCAGGCACAAAAGCTCAGTGTAAGACAGTTTATATGGGACACACACACTTACAAACATCCATTAGCATCTCCTACGTGGTCCCCGTGGTCTTCTTGAGTTTCAAATATCTCAAATTCTTCTCCCCTGTGACCTCAGACAGAAAATTGCCTCCTACATCATTATCATCTATGCCAGTTGCCATGCAGGGAAGGTCAGACTCAAGGGGAAATGCACAACATTTATATGGGAGTACATCTGCATGACTGCCACCGTTTATCTTTCCCCAGCACCTTAGAACTAATCCTCGCTGTTCACGCCATATGAGAAGAAGGGTGAGCTATAGGGCAGGATCATATTACCCCAAAGCTATTTTGGGGATCGGGATGACTGAGATGTCTGATTGATGCCGCCAACCTGTTACAGATCCCCTTTTAAATGGTCTTCTGTAGTCAAGCCTGGCACTGATTGCTGTCTCAGCTATCAACGGTCACTGAATACATTAAATCAATCAGTGCGTTACTGCAAATATTCATAGATGAAAAGTATTGTTTGTGTTCTAGACGAAAGGTTTTTGCTTTTATGTTAAAAGTATGGTATATATATATATATATATATATATATATATGTGTGTGTGTGTGTGTGTGTGTGTGTGTGTGAGTGTAATAATATAAAATTAATTAAATTAAACTAAAGTAAATATTTTAATGCATATTCAGCAAGAATGTATAACGAATTTTGTTGATAATGGCCATGTAAATTAAATTAAATTAAATTAAAGGGCACTTTCTTTCAGCTTAATGTGACAACTGACAGCTTTAACGTTTTTATGAGTAGCATAACAAAACTTGTACATTTGTGAACTAAACTTGTCAAGCTTTCCAGCAGTTGATGAATTATCAGAATTAAGGAATTGGGAGAAATTCCAGCCTTCTGAGTGAAGGGTGCAGGGCAGTTCACCAAAGCATTTCAATAAATCTCAATAAATTCAGAAAAGTTTGCAGGAAGTCAGAAATGTAGGATAACTCCCCTTGAGACATTCATTATTTTCTCTAGGGTGAATGTGCACATTTCATCAAGAAATAAACATAGTGATCAAAAACCTCTTTAATCTTTCGGTCTTCTGCATTTCATAAGATTTCGGAGGAGTGCACATTAGCATCATGCTTCTGTGTGCAGATTTTCCAAGTATGGCTCCATTAATGCAGCATTTAATGTGTTCAGTTTCTTTTAATCATTTCCATTCAAACGCTTTATTTCTCCAGTTCAGCATACTATATCTTGATTAACATACAATGCTCCCAGGATACATTTGTAATATGACCTTTAACATGATATACAAAAATTAAAGGCAATATAAAAGCAGTGAGATCCTGAATAAGGCATATCCAACTCTCCCAGCATTTGTGTTTTATTATCCAAGGTTAGATGGCTCTTGATGTAATGAGTGCCCTGATGTCCTGTTATTATTCTCTGCTCACTCCCTTTTATCCCCTAATTGACTCACTTAAGGGCCATGTTGCGTTATTCAACTACAGAAACAAATAGCACTTTGATCCCCCAAATATGGGCCCATGATCTTGAGGATAATGCACCCATCATTCAGCTCAAGCGTCTCCTTTTTTTCTCTAAGGATACCCACTCGACTACGTGGGCCCACTCGAAAACTGTGGGTGGACAAAAGCCAAAGCAAAATGACCTTCAACCAGTGCATTATCATTGACGTATGACTGCTTACTTTGTACATCTCTCAATACACTATAGACTATCCATCTGTAAAATGGAGCTATTGAAAAAGATTCTTTTGCAGCTTTCAGTAGAAGTACGCTTGCCAGTCTAGCTCTTGACTGTTTGCAAACCCTGTATAAACTCCTGAGATCAACCTTGAACTTCAGGAGACGTTTTAACCAGATAAAATAGCTCAAATTACACATAAACACTGCTTAGAATAAAATATGAACCATCTTTGCACGCATCCATATTTGTGACCTTTAGGCAGAGATGACTTACTTAAACAGTATGTGGTTCAGAATCGTACATTATCAGATTTATTTCATGCTGAAAATGGGAACATGAGCTGATTTTGGAAATTTCTGATCATAATGTTACCAATTCAGTTAAGGAGTCGAGCTATCCTGTACAACCCCCAAAAACTGTTTACCACTTCTAAAAAATCGAAAGGAGACAGATAAAACAGCTATGCAATTTTGAAGACCGAAATTGAATGTGCACCTTTCCTTTTTCCTTTAGCAAATTGTATTGTTGCTTTATCAACAAACAATCAGAACTACAATATCATTCTCTACAAAGAAACATTAGAGGAAACAGCTATGTCAGAACAGCAGCAAAGCAACAGACCCTGGTCTGGTTTCTTCTGCATCCCTAAAATTATAGATGACCTTGCCTCAGTCTTAACTGGTATTTTTAATTGCAATGCAAATGCAAATCTCAACATGTTTTAAGTCTGTTGTCATTATAACAGTGCCTGCAGAGTTAATGTTCTTTGAGTTTTGACCTTAGTTAAGGTTAGCAATTAACACAATATACCCCAAACCTCAAAAGCTGATGTTCTGAAGATCATTACTGGCTACAAAAGATTGATGCACCAAGTCACCAAAACTGATAGCTTTTGGCCACAGTTCACTTTTATTGTAAAGACATTCTGCTATAAATGTCTCACCTTATGTTCTGTGGAACGATGAAAGTCTTACAGGCTTTGAAAGACTCAAGGCTAAGTAATGGTGAGAGGTTCATTTCAGGTTGAACTGTTTTCTTTAAGTTTCTTCTTCCTCTTAAAAGAACACCTCTACCTACACTGTCAAGAACATCCACCAGAGACTCTTTTTCCTATCTTAGCTCAAAATATTGAGGTGTAGAAGAAAGGAGTTGTGTACTTCTACAGAACGGACAAGAAAGTGAGCTGCTATCCCCCTCCATCACTGCCCTCCATTGGTTACACAACACAGCAGCAGAAGAACTGGATAGAACTGCGGTGATTTAATTATTTTATGCTAGTAGTATCCAAAAAAATATATGGATCATGTACACCTGTAAAATTTCTTAAAGCTTCGGTCTCTTTAGTTTTTTCTGTGTCAGACCGCTGTCTAGATGCCATATTGAATTTAACAGGAATGCAAACGAGGCTGTGAGGGATAGACTTAGCAGTTCTTTCAATGTTATACTCTATATAAAGGTTATATATATCACTATTTTTTGTTGTTGTTGTTGTTGTTGTTGTTGTTGTCTGAAGGACGTTTAGTCAGCCGAATAATCAGTACGTTGTTAAACAACGATTGCTGTTTGGTGTTCCAGAGGACCATTTAAAATGTCATGCCAGAAGACCCCCTGTCCTCATCAGATTCTTCAGATGTGTCATAAACAGTGCTCTGACAAACAATATTACTGTCTGGCATGGAAGCTCTGACATGAAGGTCTTGCAGAGCCTTAAAATGCACCCAGTGGGCAGTTTTTACTATAACTGGAGCCCACCTCCCTGCCATTGAAGACATCTACACTGTGTGGAGAAAGACGAAGTCCACTGTCATCAGGAAGAACTTCACTCATCTTTCACACAGCATGTGCACTCAACCACCCTTAGGGTGGAATAAAAATCTTTCCAAACACTACAAAGACCACAGTTTCACTAAGCAGGCAGTATACAATTCACAGAATTCTTAGGTTTTTTTCATGCATACATACATGACATACCGACATACAGGCTTATCTGGATTATATGGGCCAATAAATTGCACATCATATTAATTTCGCAAGTCACATTTAAAAACCTGTCTCTTCAAAGCAGCTTTACAAACTTACTCACAGTAGAAGACGTGCTATTGATTTTAAAGTTGCAGGAAATTATAGCTGACTTAAGTTCACTTTGCCTATTGTTTATATATAGTCTGTACGTAGTGACAGCCATGTCTGTTATTTTCTGCGTTGTGAATAGATTGTAGTAAATGCTCCAAGGTTTCCCAAGAACTATTTTGGGGGTTGTTGTTTTTTCTCCACAACAGACACTAAAATTGACTTTGCGAAGGTTAAAGCTTTGATGAAAACAAATGTTTGACTCATTTTCAAAAAAAAAGAAAAAAGTTGTAATAAAGACACTTTATAAGCAGCAAGTTAACAAGCCCTTATTTAATTACTTTTGTTGAATGTGTTTTGGCTTCACGCTATACATAATGCTTTATGTCTGTTTTCTGCATATACGTATGTAGGTATTGGACAGTTATATTCAGTGTTATATGTAGCAGTTGTTTTGTGCAATACAGTCACCATAATCAAGCACAAATGCAAGACAATAATTTAACACATAGTAACCAAAGAGATTGTCGAACATATGAGAAAAAATAACCACATCATCACACAATCATGTAATTAGCCTATATAAGAGACTGAATACATCCAAAGCTATTTTGATGGGTCTGAAATGGTAAGATAAAGTGTATTTCTCTTGTGTATTTCACATGCTATGTTCATTTAGTAGTGTCTCCTTGAAGCTGCATATTTTAATTTTAGCATGCACTAGGTGATTTAATATATCAGGCCCTAAATCTCTCCTCAGTGGTGCAACACTAGAGCCATCAAGTGGTTGATAAACACACTCTTACTAGCTCAACCTTTAATTCCTGATCTCTAAGACTACTGACCTTCACCCTGTGTACCCATTCAGCTCATTCACAGAATGGGAATATCTGTTTGCAATCAATCTGTGCATTCATTTTAAAAATCTGAACAAAAAATCTTGTGTTTAATGTAACAACTTCTGCCTAGGAGTGTAACCTGTCTATAATATGAATGCACTTATGGTAATAGAAGTGATCTAGAGGCAACTGAGTGCAAGTAAGTGTTTTAAGCCAGGTACGGTACTTGAAATTGAAATTGTAAGTGTTCAGTAATGTTTGGTATTATGTATTGGAGTGTCCTTGAAATGTAAGCGTGGAGTAGGTTACTTTAAGAGTATCTGAAAAGCAGACTGTATATTAGGAATCTACTTGAAATGTATTGGTAGTACTCTGGACAAGTACAACAGAGTTTACTGAGTGCAGTGAGAGTACAATCAAACTGAAACAGACAATGTCACATTGAGGGTCACTAACTAGGTGATACACACTTCAGTTTAGAGCAGAACAAGAGTTTAGAGTTAACAAGCTAAAGTTGAAAAGCTTCAGGCCATCAGGCAGACAAACTTTCATTAGAAGATTTGACTGCCAAGACAAACGCAACCCTTAATAATGAGCTAAAGTAAATTTTCGCTTGTCATGCTGAAGTAATTAACAAAAAATCATTTAAATTGACAGTACCGAGACTTCAAAGATTCTGTAACCATCTTTTAAATTGAGTGGATTTGCTCTGAAGCACCAACAAATGAATGTGTTCTCATCACCCTGGGAATTAACTCAGTGCACGGAGCAGAAACAATTGTTCAAAACATACTAATTGATGTATGTGTTTAACATATATTTATTCCTGTATTAGTTACTAATGGCAGCAATCAAATTTGTATGATTTTCTCAAATGTGTCAGAAGCAATCAAATGTTTCAAGTAAAACTCATTAGTAACAACCAAGAGCACATTCTTGTCATTTTAAACGGCAATGGCTCAACAACAGCTGCCTTCATTTCTCATGGCATCTCATGAAAATGCAATGAAATGAATGACAAGCAAATACTGTGATCCATAAAAGTATTGCATAATAATACTGCATGAAAAGAGAAAGGAAAAGGAGGTAAAAATGCTTTGCATGTTCTTATATTTGTATGTATTTAATTAATTGAACATTGCTGTTAGGTGAAAACATGTTGCACTGTTTAAACCTTTATGAAATTAAATAATGAAACAATAAACTTTTGGTCTTAAAAGTTTTTTTCTTAGTGTAAAGAACATTTTAATAATCCAAAGAATTTTACATTATGAAGAACCTTTCGTGGGTTAGAAATGCTCCGTGGTTGTTAAAAGATCTTCATAGAAAACAAGGAAGAATCTTTGTGTGAAAAGAAGACTGTGAAAGGTAAAAACATCCAACAATTAGGCTATGTAATAAATAGATCCCACAGAAAAGTACAGACTGGAGAAGAAGAAAAATTCTTACATGGGCTAATACTGACCTCTAGTGTAAATAAAAATCAAAGCAGAAGGTGTAAATGCAAAGCAAACCCAGCAGGCAGGTATTAATGTTCAGATTATATCCACAAAACAAATGCAATTCAAGCTTGACAAAGTGTTTTCATGGCATTATGTCTTTACATTAATTTCTAAAAAATGCATTGACTGAACACCCTTGGATTACTCCAATGCAACTGTGAATAAAATCATCACATAGATGTTTGTCTGTTTTATAAATGCACATGTAAAAGATATCAAGCATACATAAGCTAAATGCCTTAAATGTAGGCTTCTTGACTCGATGTAAGTATAGTTCAGGCTGATAGATTTCCAGACTACAGAATTGGGCTGCACTGTACTAAATCAATGTATCTGACACAGGGTAGGTGACATATACACATGTTTCTATATGATTTAGACATAGTTCAAATATTTCAACTACTAATTAAAACTCGTATTGCTATAGTCACACCTTGCTGCTGTCATTTAATATTTCCAATCTTGCATCCTAAATGAATAATGTGCATAATTTGATCCCAAACAGACTAATTTGGAATCAAATGCAAAATAAATATTTCCCTGAAGATATCAGAAGGGTAGGATACATGGTAAACATACAGTAAGTAGCATTACTGCTTTAAAAAATTGTAAATAAATTTAAAAAAAAAGTTCATCAGCAATTATTTTCAAAGCTAGCATGCTATTTCATGGCTAGTGTCACCTAGCGGAACTACAGATACTAATGTTCTCAAATAACAATAAAATGTATTGATACTTTCAATAAAAAGTACCCCTGCTAAAAAAATCTATATTGGCCCAATAGAAACTCCACAAGTCCTCGTATCGGTTGAAGCCCAATTCAAGCAAATTCCTTAGCCTAAGCTGTTACATATTAAATAGTCATACAACTTTTCTTGTGTACATTAAAGTGGCCAATTAATTAACACCATATTGTTATTCTTTCACAGACGTAGCTGGAAAGCACTGCTCCCCATCCTGCTCTGAGGATACTTCCTTATCCCCAGACATGAGGTCCTCAGATCCGCTCGCTACAGCAGTGGAAATGGAAGCCATCAGGGGTTAAATAAACAGTTTCACAGTGCACTCTTTTTGGCTGGTTTAAAGTAAACAGTTGTATTGAAAGGAGAAATATCTTCACAGTGATGCCATAGTGGAACAATGTTTCCACTGTAGAACCTGTTAAATAGTGCAATAAAAAAATTATTTCATGAAACCATAAAGAACCTTTATTTTTAATAGTATGCATTCAAATATCTAAAGGACTTTATTATGGTGTATTCACAGATGTGTCTGCAGAGTCAAGCACCTCTACCGGCATTGATAGTGCTTCCACAGATCCTCCAGTTCCATGGGTGTTTCCTCTTTTGAAGAGTGAGAGGGCTGAACTTCAGGCAGACTTACTTTTTGAAGATAAGAGAAGTTCATTACAGTTTTTGGACGGTAATGTTGATCCAGGATCATGCCCTACTTGGCAAAATCACGGCGACCCTCACTACGTACAGTAATGTCTAACTTTACTGTAGTTTTCAAATGGCTGTGCAAATAGTATATAGTGCTGTCTTGAGCATTTTCAGGAAGTGTCACCAAAATCTGACTTTTTTGCATTGTAATAAATGTTCAGAGTAAACTGTCATAATGAAAACATGACAAAGCCATTTGACTATCTTGTTCATAAACAATGGTGTCAGGACTTTTCATCTCGATGACACTTTCATTGACATGGATACTTGAGCAAGTGACTCGCTTTTGCAGGTTATCAACTAGGTTTTACAGTTTGCACTAATAATTTTGAGAAATGCATTGACTTTTGTGCAAATGTAAGTACTGTTGTGAGAAATGCACCAAAGCGACTGAGAAAAACTGTAATTAAGTCCTAAATAATATGTGACATACGATAAAATGGATTTCAATTAAAACTGACTTTTTGATTTCTTCACAGATGCAAAGATGCTTTGCTAGCACAATAGTGTTTAATGCATTTCTGATGTTTTCCCAGCATCCTCACAGTGCTAGCCAGTATGATAACCCAGTCAAACCGTCTGCCCCAGGCAGAAATACTGGAACTCATATAGTGTGGTTCCAAATGGGAAACAGCACTTTGAGAGAGAGCAGATTGAGATTGAGGAGCTGCACACGGAGGATCATGCTAAATTGGCTGATGTTGTGTTAACAGCATCACCAACCAACATTAAGCACTTGGGGTAAATGTCATAAATGCACAACTAGTTAACAGTTTGAACACATATACTCACATAAAATAGCCACACCCTAATTAAAGACTTCCTGTAAGTTTTCTGAATTTAAGAAACACATGCTACATGAACTCTGTGTTGCAGTGCCTCCTCACCGTTTCCCGCTTCATGACATTCTTACCCAGAGAGAACGGTGGAATGAGGGAAGCGCAATGTTCATGTACCAACAACATTGAACATTTTAGCTCAATTTATGCAACATTATATTTCAATCTAACAAGATAATTCTAATTTAGAAGCAGCAAAACTAAAGCAGTTCTATATATATTAAATGGATGATTCTCTCACCAGGGCGCTTTGCACAACTAGGCTAATGGGCATTGACAAGAAGCTGAAAATAAAGCTCTTGTCTGTGGTTAAGGCCTGCACTGAAACTCGCACTGAAAATCCAGACTTTTTGGGAGACCATCAGCAGGTGAGGGACACAGTGACCTGTATAAACATGCTTTTCAAAGATAGAGACAGATAGCAAAAAAGCAAAAGTAATGATAACAAATTAAATAAAAAATGAGCACAGTTTATGGAATAATGAATACCACAACAATCTATTTCAATTATCACTTATTAAAGACAAATATACTTTGAAATCACACATTAAAACCAAACAATAATATATATATATATATATATATATAGGGACTACATGTTAAATAAATTAATATATATATATTAAAATGCATTAGAAATCAATTAAATCTAAAAGAAATTAAGAAGTGAGCATGTCAAAAGCTTAACCTAAATTATAGCATAGTATAAGAGTATATAGTGTAAAGTTTAAAATCTGTGTAGTATAAAAAAAACATGATTTTAGTATTATTCATAAGAACATGGCTAACTGGCCAACCCTTCTGGAATAAGAGTTACTATTGAATTGTATTAAATGTGCACTTTTTGTCCACTACAAATCCTAAAAGCATATTAGGATATAGCATATATTATGATAATATACCATAATATTAATTAAAAAGCCACTTTAGTGTGCTTCTAGATACACTTTTATTACTGCAATAATATAACAAATTACATTTTAAAATTTAAATCATTGTTTTAGGCTAATAATCTGTTGTTTATTTAAAGAATTGCACTTATTTGTAATGACAACATAATAAACTAGATGTAAAGTATTTTGTTATAATTATCTATTTAACTTGTGTTATTTGATCATATTTAAAGTATAATAAAGTATATTATTGACATTTTTAAAGCATGCTATTTTCACTTAAATTTCTATCAGAAATTTGTACGTGTGGGAACACGAGTGCCACTAGAGTGCGCTATTAAAGCGTCGTGTTTTAGTTTTGGGCGGAGGCTCGCGAGCACGTCGGTCCTCCCATTTCTATGGTCTTCTCACGCAACCAGCGGCCATTTTACAAAGCCAGCGTCAGGAGTACAGGTTACAAGCTCCGCGGTAGTTTTAAGGATAGTTCGTTGTTTAACCCTATCCACTACTCTCGAAATCTTTTTTTAAAGGTTTTTCCCCAGTTTGCTTGTGTGAAAATGTCTCGTGACCGGTCCCGTAACCGTGGAGGATTTCAGCACCGAGGCCGCGGAGGAATCGGGATGCGCGGCGGCATGGGAAACCCCAACTTTCGAAATCAAAACCAGCATCCTTTTCAAAATCGAGGACCCCAGATGGGTGGAGGGTTTAAGCCGAATCAAGGAAACCAAGCCAGCCAGGTCTCTACGCCACAGAAGCCGCAGGAATCCAATCAGAACAAGCCAGTGGTCCAGTCACCTCCGGCGCAAGGCCCTGGTCTGGCCCAGCAGAGCAACAACAAAGGCCCGTCGCCGCAGCAGACCGCCAGCCCCGCTCAGCCGAAGATACAGTCTCCACCGCCGCAGAATACCGTAAAGACTCCGGACCTCGGTTCCCCGCAGAACCAGGCCAGAAACAATCTACCCAAAGGTGGGATGGGAAATGGCCAAAAACCTCCTGCTCCCGTGAAGAAAGAACAAGAGCAGACACCGCCTCCATCGCAGCAACAACCGAGCACCAAGAGCGTGGACTCTCAGCCTCAGGTAAAAATTACTTAATGTTTGGGGCGGGATCATAAAATTATAGCGCTTTTTAGTGATAAAGTGAACGAGTACGTTGCATTTATAAAGAATAATATCTTTAGTACACGTATTTGTTCGGTAGTGCATAGAAACGTTACTGAGACAGAGCCGCCATTTTGTAGACGCTTTAAACAAAGGTTGAATTCAGTACTGCTTCACCTGGTGTCTCCGTCAGTGTAAGACGCGTTGAAACGTAATAGTTTATTGCTATGATATAAGTCTAAGTAGTTTAGATTTAGTTTTTTTTTTGCTTGCTTTTTTGTGTTTTTGTTTGACCAGGTTGTTTAGTAAAAGTAGGTCATGTTTGCTTTGTAAATGGCTGCGAATGACTGTAGTAACACTGATTTGTTTCGTTTTTGTTTTATGAATGTTTGGTTTCAGGAATTGAAGGCAACGTTGTCTTTGCTGCGTAAACCCGGGGAGAAAACGTACACTCAACGTTGCCGTCTGTTTATTGGGAACCTACCAAACGACATCACTGAACCGGAGTTCAGGAAATTGTTTGCGAAATATGGGGAGCCCAGTGAGATTTTTATAAATCAAAGCAAAGGTTTTGGATTTATCAGACTGGTAAGATTTATAGCTTTAAAATAAAATGTTAAAAACATTTGTTAAAAAAAATATATATATATATATATATATATATTAAATAATGTGTGTATACCTAAAGATAATATATTTTTTATCTTTTTAGGAATCCCGTGCCTTGGCAGAGATCGCAAAAGCTGAGCTGGATGATATTCCAATGAAAGGCAGGCCGCTTAGAGTTCGTTTTGCCACTCATTCTGCTGCACTTTCTGTGCGCAACTTGTCTCCATTTGTGTCCAATGAATTGCTGGAAGAAGCCTTCTCTCAGTTTGGAATGGTGGAAAGGGCTGTAGTTATCGTAGATGACCGTGGCCGCTCAACAGGGAAGGGTATTGTTGAGTTTTCTTCTAAGCCAGCTGCACGGAAAGCGCTAGATCGAATCAGTGATGGAGTGTTCCTTCTTACATCGTAAGATTAAATTCTCTTTATTTGTACAATTTGGCAGACTTTTTTTGAGTAGGTTTATAGAATATTGCTTCACGTAACCATGTTTGGTTTTTTTTTTTTTCTAGGGCACCCCGTCCAATTGTGGTTGAATTGTTAGAACAGTATGATGATGAGGACGGTTTGCCAGAGAAACTTGCACAGAAGAACCCCAGTTATCAGAAGTAAGTTCCAAATGCTTCATCTCATACTTTTACATTTTGTGACTAGAAACCTAGTTTCGTTGGGATTATAAAATCCTTTTAACCTATTGGGTAGCTGTAAAAATGTTTACAGACCTTTTTTCATGTAAATTAAGTTGGACAGATGGTCTGAAAAGCATTTGAGAGGGGTCATCTGGCAGCGGTTTAAAAAAAAAAAAAATCATTAGCCACATGCTTTGTATTCTAGGTTCAGCACAGGTTTCTTTTTTCATCCCTTCATGGTTTTATGTTTGTCAGAATATTTAACGGTTGTGACCACAGGGAGCGTGAACAACCTCCTCGGTTTGCCCGTCCTGGCACCTTTGAGTTTGAATACTCCCAGCGATGGAAGTCTCTTGACGAGATGGAGAAACAGCAAAGGCAGCAAGTGGAGAAAAACATTCGTGAGGCGCGTGAGAAGCTGGAAGCAGAGATGGAAGATGCTTATCATGAGCACCAAGCAAACATGCTCAGACAGGGTGAGTATTGTCTCTGCTGAATGGATTCATGTTTGCCCTTGTTGCTACTTAAAAAAAGATTGTGAGGTTGAATAATTGATTTGGGGTATATTTTTGTTTCAAAAGACCTTCTTAGGCGTCAAGAGGAACTTCGTCGCATGGAAGAGTTGCACAGTCAGGAGATGCAGAAACGTAAAGAGATGCAGCTCAGGTATGGCTGATGTAGTGTATTATGGTTCTGGAAGCCTTTCCTGTAATAGTAGTTAACTGATTGGTGGTTCTCAATTTTAGGCAAGAAGAGGAACGCCGTAGGAGAGAGGAGGAGATGATGCGGCAGAGAGAAATTGAAGAACAAATGAGGCGCAAACGCGAGGAGTCCTACAGAATGGGCGGCTTCATGGATAATGTTAGTATTGTATTCCAAAAGTTCTTAGCATATAATTACAATGTTGGTGAAGTCCTTTTCAACTGACATATCATCTTTTTTTTTTTTTTTTTTACAGAGAGACCGGGAGATGAGAATGAATCCTAGTGGCGGCCTTGGGTTAGCTGGTAAGACTCGTTTTAATGGTTCGTTGTCTATAATATTATCATACTAATGTGGCAAAAGTCTGTAAAAACTTTGAAACACCTGTATTCGATATTCATGCCTTCTGACCTCTTAAGTTCATACTTTTCATAGCAAAGTATGTACATCTGAAATGTCTTTTATAACCTTTTAATTGTATACCTTGTATAATTTATTATGTGAAAATGGTCTTGATGTTGGCATGGCTTTAAAAAGTGAATAATTCATAGCAAGTAGAAAGCTTTTGAAATATATTTTGGACTGTCCCTAAAAAAGGATTTTTCTGGTGAACCAGTAGTCCTCCGTTTTAAGCATTAAGGCCTGTACACACCGGGACGAATAGCACACGCGCATTTCGTTAGCATTTTTCGCCAGGATACCCATGTGATTTTCATTGGAGAATTCACTCGCAAGGCACTTAATAAACAACAGAAATACCTCTGTACATAAGGTGGCGCTGTGCTTCTGACACTTGCTTGTAGCACAGAAGAAGGAGAGAGTCGGTATTTACGCTCTTTTCAAAACAATTTTCACACTTTCTGTTAACTGGTCTTTAACTTTCAATCTACCTCTCTTTC
>JAUMHR010000076.1:10184066-10194969 GCA_032361145.1 Enteromius fasciolatus
ACACCTTTCACTTAATATTAGAGGTGTATATATGTGTGTATATATGTATATTTTTTATTTTGTAAAACATTTTAGGTGAGTTAACTAATAGCAAATAATGGTACTCTACTGTACTCCTTATTTCTTAGCATAATTATAACGTTGCATTTTTATATTAAAGCTTGACTAATATGTTGTATTTGACAATTATCAAATAGATTCACAATGCATTCATAAGTACTAATTTATAATGTAATATGATTTAACTTTGATCACCATTATAATTTTATTAACTATAATTTCACTTTGCATGATGTGAGACCTACATTTTGAATTTTACACTTCATTTGATAAAATAAAAAAATTCTCATTCTTGCATTAGATAATTTACAAGTAACTTTATTTTAGAATTGCCTTGAGTGAAGACCACTAATTTTATTTTTTCTTATTTATATTTTTCTTACTAAATTCATTTTTTTTTATTTTTATTTCAATTAAATCTAGTTAACTTACAGCTAATAGTTTTCCACTGCACTCTTATACTTTGTTAGCATAATTGTAACACATTTTTATTTTAAAGCTTGACTACTATATTGTGTCTTTTCAAATACCTGTCTTTTCTATATATCAAATACTTGGTTTAACAATGCATTTAAAATTTGAATTAGTTTTTAATATAAACTAATTTAATTTTACTTTGTGTAAGACCTTTTGGATTTTACACTTCATTTGTTTAAAAACACAATAAAAATTCTTACTCTATTCTCACTTCTGCGTTGGGTAATTTTACAGGTAACTTTCTGGAATTGCCTTGAGTGAGGACCACTAATTTTTTTTTTTTTTTTACAATTTAAACCTCTTTTGAAAATTTGGTACCTTCATTATATCAAATTTGTCTTCATTTTGAAAGCCATGTGTGATTTATAATTTCACCTTAATTCTTAACGTACAATATTTCCTTTATCATTATTTTAAGTTCTATAGCTTATGTAATTTTTAACATCAAGAATGGAGCTGGAAAAAGGTAATTTCACATGCAGATTTTCTCAGATACATTGTGGAAACAAATGTTATTGTTTATTGTGTTGGTTTTCTATACATTTTTTTTCCTTAACAGGTTTGTTCGTGACTTCCGAAGTATCCGTCAAGTTTGGAACTGTTTTGGATTTTAGCCATTTGTCCACTATTAGTTTCTACTTTATATGGCATGCCAATGGACTGTTCACCAGCTAATGTGTAATGTTCTCAAAACAGCATATATATATAATATATAATATATATATATATATATATATATATATATAGAACAAGGTTTTAGTCTGATTGACTCCTCTTAATAGGAGTCAGGATGTTTAGCACCTGGAAATATTTAACAGTTCTCAAACTTCTTCAGTGAGAACTGCGATGGAACAATTAGTCACTAGATTTGCTATTATTTTAAATCTTCGAGAGCTTTAAGACCCTTGGTAGCAAGTAGACAATGCATCCCTGACCCTGCCAGTAATTACCCCTTTTCCACCAGCATGAACCAGTGCTATTGCCGGTTCAGAGTTTACTGGTGATGCTTCTAAGAACTGGTTTGCCTTTCTATTGGCTAGAGATCCACCACAGAGCCCAGTCTTACATAACTGAATGCCATCTGAATAAGTCTCATTTCCCCGTAGCGAAGATAGCGCAGCAGAGCCAAACACAACTGGCTTGTTTGGGATGCATCGACGAGCGGACGAATCGGTGCAGTGACTTGGTGCTACTTGTGAATCACTTTTCCTTTTTTCGGAGCTGGTGCTTTGGGTGTTAAAAAACAAAGAACCGACTTGAAACTAGGTTCTGGCTCTGAACCTGCACTCAAACAGCCTTGGTGGAAAAGAGGTATCAGCTATACATTGTTCTTAGAGTTATATCTTTTCTTAAACACCATGTGTTAAAACATACTAAGGTTGGTCTTTTCATGTCAGCTTCATGTCATGACAGGTTTGAGTTGTCTCTGTTTGAGCAGAATGAATAATGTTAGACTAATTTGCTACAAAATGTGACTTTCTGGCATGCAACTACTTCATTATTTACCAAAAACGACTACCTTTATTTTGCTTCATCACTAGGTTTACACCGTTACTAATAATTGTTGCTTCTTTAATCTGTCACAAAACAAGAGGTAGTATTACATTTCTTAAGTTATTTTACAGTGGATTTTTAAAACCATATTTCAAGAAATGTTTTTAGAAAGCTAATTACTCAAATGCCATTGTTAGCATTTTTTAAATAACTTTTCTTAACCCTTGTGCGGTCTTTGGGGTATATCTTACCCCAAATAACTTTCGCTAAAAACTAAAAATATGTTCTCTTTGTCCAAAAGACATGAGACTCTGTAAAACTGAAGTGTAGACTAAATTTGTAGAATTTTATGAAAAACAGATCATTTAAATAAATAACCTCTAAAGGCTGCAGCTTTTATCTTTGTGACATCATCTTCAGGTTTGATTCTAATCATAATGTAGCATCACTATAAAATGATCTTTTTTCAGTACAAACAATGCTAAACTATGACAAAAAGTAATTGTTATTGTTAGAATTGTGATTACATAAAATGTGGATATCATTCCAACTGAAAAAAACTTGTGAAAAGAGATCTTATTGTTGGTCAAAAAGCAAATAGTAAATAGTAGTGCTCTGCAGCCATCTAGTGGTAAAAGTTATATATTTTTTTTACTTTTAAAACTTAATTTTCCCCAAAAAAATGTTTTTACACTAAACCATGTCAAATTATCCATGTTATTCCCATGAATGGAAGTTTAAAATGTGGGTATTTTATAATGTGAATTTTACATAAAAAGCTGTTTTTGCATATAATCCTATTAAAAATATTTATTTAATGATTTATATATAAAAAAAAAAAAAAATAGCATAAATCCTACGAAAACAGCAGAAATCTGTTTTTTTTTGTTTGTTTTTTTTTACTATTCTTTTGTTGTTTCTATTAAGTTTTGTTGCTTGGGGTCCTGGGGACCTGCAAAGTCCCCGAATGTGATTCCAAAACGAAGACCGCACAAGGTTAAGAATGAAGTTTAAAAATATTTAGCATTGCCAATTTTTTTTTTATTGTATTATTGAAGATGGAAAAAATTAATAAACCTTTATAGTTAGAATAAATTGTCTTAATTTCCAAAGGAAAGATGTTTAAAGATAGCAAGCGCACTCAGATAAAGGGCATTCCAGGGCTCATCAGTAAAGACTACCCAGCGTCCTGTGGCCAGCATTAATATTGCTCTTGCCAGTTTACGGAGTTGTCATTGGTTCAATTAGGTAGGCACTTGACACAAAGCCACCACTAGACATTATGCAGATGGTGCGTAACATGTTCAATTGTGTTTTGCATCAAATACAAAACTTGCATTCTCTTCAAGTGTAAACACTATTGCTAATGTTTTATTTGGGAAAGCTATTGGGACAAAATCAAGTCAACGCTGATCAACAAAGATTTTAGGTCTTAAAGAGTGTTTTGTGAATATATTTTATAGTTATAAATTTAATAATGTAATTCTATCATTGATGGGAAGACTTTGGTTAATTTTTGTGCTGATATTGTGTCATATATGTTCTGATTTGCTTCCTTTTTTGAGCAGCTTTGTTCCAATGAATTGGATTCATAAATTGGATTCTTTTACTTTCAGTTAATGTTTTAAAACTTTAGGGCCTTTTCACACAGCAGAAACTATTTCGTAGTACCCAAACTAATTATGGAAATGCATACTTTTTGTTGTGTTTACACTAGGAACGATATTACCTTAAAGTAGGGGCTAAAATAGTTCCAGGAACTACTGGTGACATAAATTTACGCTCATTGGCTACATGCTTACGAAAACACCCGCCATGGTTTAAAACGCTGTGTAAACACACAGGACCGGTTTCCCAGGTAAGGATTAGATTAAGCCAGGACTAGACCTTTGCTAATTTAGGACATTTAAGAATTCTTAGAAGCATGTCTTACAAAAATGCATTGTATTAAGAGATCTCAGTGCAAGCTTTTTCCAGTTTAGACAGCTCTTAACATTTTATTTCAATCTAGGACTAGTCTTAAACCCTGTTTGGGAAACTGCCCCATAATGTGTAGATATTATATCAACTTATTTATTTTTTTTAAATGCCATTTACCTGAAAACTGTGTCTATGGTGTTCTTTGTTTCCCTTGTTGAACACCGTGCACAAATGACATTGCTGTCAACCGGCTTATGTCACTTTTTAGTACCCACTGTCAGTGCGAATTCCACCCTTTAAATGGTACTGGGATGTAGTTTGCACAAAATCGCTCCTGTACTTTTAGTTCTGGACCTAATGCGGTGCGAAAGGCCCTTTAAGTAATTTAAAACGAGGATGGGATTATTAGGACCTTTTATGGTTAAATAATTGTTTAACAATATTGGTAGTACTTTTTTCCTTGTTTATGAATTGAATTAATGTGATTGCAGAATCTGCGTTCTTCAAGAAGCAAGTGCTATACCATATGAGAACTGCTCTGGATTGTCCTTTGTTTTTGGCAACTGGATTTCTTTGGTCCTTTTTAGAGTGGTAAATTCATATGTACATGATACTTCATTTTGCAAACACTGAAGAACTGCTTTCAAGTTGCTGTGCATTGTCAGAAAGGGAAAAATCTAATTTGGGAAGACTAATCAAAACATTAAAATATCTGAGTATTTAAATAAACTGAAATATTCAATGTGTAGACAAAGGCAGGAGGCCCATTTAGAAAAAAACAGGAAGCTAGGAATTAAATGAGAATTATCTGAATATTTATATATTTCTCCTGTTTTAACACCACCTTAAATTATTTTGACCACCATCATGAAAGCTTTGAATGAAGGGATGGGAAAAAGTGTTCTCATTCCCACCTGAAGTCCTTGTAGCTAGATGCCTGGATTTTAGCGGGAAGGAACAGAAAGATAAATAATTCTCAAATTTCAAGAACACCACACCACCTCCAGGCTTGGTAAGTTCACAACGCATGATTACTTTACAGTCTGCCAAGCCCTGCAAGGAAACCATTTTAATTGTTCCTGTTTGATATGGGGGAATGGGGGTTTGTTTTGTATCTCTACAGTGTACTACCATAGTTATAAATATTTCAATACAGGTCCAACTAAAAAAAAAAAAAAAAAAAAACACAAAACACTGATCAAACTCGGACCATATTTAAAGGATAGGTCACTCAAAAAATATTGCTTGCCCTCATGTCATTCCAAACCTGTATCATTTTTCACCTACAAAAAAAAAGTGGACTGCATTTTTCAAGCAGTATCAGAAGGCTCAGTACAAGTCTGTACAAAATGTACAGTATCTTCCAAGCCTTTGAAATAATGCAATCGGCAAACGTTTATTTGAAGCACCAAAAAAGGGCTCTATTTTGATCCATTTTCAATCAAGGACATCAGTGTTTATATCTGAACTATAAACTTTCATCCTGGTATTTCTGTGACACTAATGATCATAAGACCGAAATAATATTGTGTAGTTGAAAAGACTGTTTGCTTTTGTATCTAAACATGCTAACTGCTCTGTCAATGGCAGTGTGAACATTTGAATGTTTTAAGACTTTGTCAAAGGTTAAAAGACACTGGCAAATCATTGTCATTTAGAAATTAGATCGCGTGAATGACTCAAGGTCTGTTAAAGATTAATCATTATTCTTTTCTTTTTAAATATGGTACATTGTAGTGTGTCTAATGCAGAGTTCAGACTGCACGAATTTAGCCCCGATTTTGACTCACCGACAGGTTTTGAGAAATCGCAGACAAACCCGAAATCACAGGCAAATCGGTGCTCGTTCATGCGAGTGACAATCACACAGTGTGAACTATCAAAGACGTGATCTGAGACAATCGCAGACACCCATGAGATCTCTGGCATGCTAAATGTCTGGACCTGTTAGCAATTCAAAATCATGCCGTGTAAATGTGTTCTGACTGAATAACATCGGCGATTACCTACAGCCAATGAGAGCGCAACATTCAGGGCAGCAGGGTGTTGGGGGAGGAGTTACGAAGATAATTATCCTCGTCCATAATCTTCTTTTCGTTGCAAATGAGCGCGCATGCAACTTGTATGGCAATCTTAATTTGCTTGCTATTATTTTTAATAATAATCCCAGTCTCACGTGAGAACTCCCGTCTTGCACACGTGACCTCGAGTTGTGTCCACGTCACTTCTCGCGTTTAGCAGTGAGAAAAAGTTGTCTGTGATTCTTCTTGTTATAAAGTCATGCAGCATGAAAGCCCCTTTCACCGATCTATCATGCCGTGTGAACACAGCAGCGACTGAATACCACCCCAGATAGTTATACAGTGTGAAAAGATCTGTGACGCGATTACTTTGAAAATCGTGTAGTCTGAACTCAGCATAAAGTAGTAAGTTTCCACAGTCCACTCATTTCAGATCAGTTTCTTAAATTATGGCTCAACGTGCAAAATTGTAAATGTGACTGCACCCTAAAAGTCACATAGGTTTGGAGTGACACAAGGGTTAGTAAATGACATAACATTTCTGTAATTTCAGTAGTCCAGCAGAATATCACATAACATTTGCCAATTTGTTTGATATCACTCTGCATGTAGTTACCACTGTATACACTGGGACCATAAATTTCCATATCCTATTGATCGTGTGACCAGACTCTATGGTTAAGACTGTTTTTCCCCTTGGCAGAGTACAGTGGAAGCTTGCCTTTTCAGGCTCCTGTGATTTATAGCAAGTGTGACAAGAGCTTGTCTCTGTCTGTACTGTATTGAGTGAATGGTGGTGCTATAGCTGAGCATTAGGGGCCAGTGTCCAGCTTACCCACAGACTCCAGCAGTTGGTAACATTGAGGATTAGTTCTACAGATCAGTGGACAGTTGAGCCTGGACTTATTTGCATCAAGAGGTATGCTTGCATATCACCGGAAAAGGTAAGTGATCTTGTCTTTTGTTCCATGCCAATAAAGAACTACTTTCATCAGCTGTGTTGAAATACTACCTGGGTTCTGGCATCACACTCCTGAAAATGGATTCACGGTGCAGACATTGTTTTTGTAAGCAGTACTTGAAATGTGTTTGGTACTTTGGCTTCCTCTGTGTCTATTTCAGCTGCTTTGTAATGTCTTCCACACAGCAGCTGTTTTTGAGAGCACTACTTCACCAGGCATTGTGTATTTAAGCACTACAATAGTAAAATCCAAGGAGCTTGTTAGTGGGGCCGTGGCATTCTATTGACTTCATGTTCCGAGATGGCGCTAAATTCTCTTTTTGCTTGGACAGGAAAAATGTGGTTCATGGTGAAGGCTAGATTTCTAAACTTGAATCTGAAAAGAAATGTTCAGAAATACTCTTTAGGCCACTTTTGATTCAAGCTGAATTTTGAATCTACGTGGTTTTAGGGTGGGACTTTTTTTTTTTTTTTTTTTCTCTCCAAGAAAATCTTTTATATGAGGGTTTGAATATCTGAAGCAGCTGGTTCTGCTGCTTAAACATGCAAAACGTTTAGGGTTGTGAAGATTTGTTTTTGAAATGGCATGTGCTCCTCAAGAAGAATGATAGTGAAAATGGTAATAGTATAATAATTAGTACAATTTAAAATGCTTCTGTTTTACTATACTTGAAAATACTCTGCTGAGTTCTCAGCAGTCATTTTTCCTGTCTTCAGTGTCACATGATCCTTCAGAAATCATTCTAATATGTTGATCTGATGCTCAAGAAATACTTCTTATCAATGGTTCAAAAAAAAAAATATTTTTTTGGTAACTTTTTGTTACATTACTTCATGCAATTCTGTACTAATTATACAAAGGTGTACCAAGTAATAATAAACATACATACTTTAGGGTTAGATTAGGGTGTTTTGCTTGTAATTATGTATGATTTACTGTATTATATGTACACCAGGTCGCTGTTAGTGTTTGCTTTTTTCTTTTCATTAGGATCCTTTGAAAAATGTTTAAAAGAATGGCATTTAATTTAATTACTATTTATAAACCAATTTATCATTTTTTATCATGTTTTTATTTGACCGTATTTACCAGTTAACCAATGATTTTGTGATATTCATATCTCACAGTTTCCGTTCATTCCATTCCAGACCTTGTCTGTCAACTGTTGTAGTCTTCAAAGGACTCCTACAATAAATAGCCTTTACATTTGCTGTCTTAGTGCTGCAAAAATATATTTATGGCAGTGTAAATGGTTCGTCTTTCTCTCTCCTCACTTTTTAATCCTGGCAGTCTATCTAGTCTGTTTGCTTCATAAATACATGGATATCACAGTAATGCTGCCTCTGCTCTTTACAAACTTCCCTACGTGGACTGGGTGGGAAATACTCGGGGTAATGTAGCGATGCTGTAAAGTACATTTATTTGGTGCTTTCCCCATATCTGCTGTGATCTTTTATACTTCACACAAGTATTGCGCTCATGCCAGTGATTTGTTCTCCAGCATTGTATCGCAGCCATGTTACTGAACAAACTGTATTAATTGTGCCCTCAATTCACCGAGTGTGTGCGTATTCCTGCTCCCGTGGATGATCAGAGCACTTCTGAATAACATATTTATAATGCTGGATCAGCATTCTGCCAGGATGTGCGTGTACATGTCTGTTTATCTGCACTGTGATCCATTCATCTTGGCCCCAATCTGTCATTTCAATAATCCTGGTATGGGCCATGAGTTTTTAGTTCTATGGAGTGTGGTGCCAGAACTAACCTTGTGACCTAGTGGCTGCCTCAGATAGGCAGATCTTTAACACTGTTAGAAATTTGGGATTGTGTTTGAGCTATTGCCTGTACGGAGTTCAAGTGTCTTTGAACTTGTCAGTTAGTGAGCTGTACAGCAACTGTAACAGTCTTCATGAGTGAGATGAATTAATATTTGCTCTTCAGCTATATATGCAAAAAAATCACTTGGCATTGTACCTAACAATTTATTTTACCATCCTAATGCTTGAGTAGTTTCCATGATTTTCTATTTTGAATGAGAAGTTATAACTTATTTTTCAGAGGTGCTACTTCACCCACTGTTTTCTATTCTTCTATGTAATATTAAGTACTATTAATGAAAATAGGACTCTGTAAGTCAGTCATATAAAGCAGTTAAGGTAGGACTCTGTATAATGGTTTATTTCTGTATCCTCACTGCCTTTCTCTCACTGCAGGGGCCTCGGGTGATTGAAGGAGGTTAAGCAGCATTGTACACTTTGAAATGTGGGTAAGCAGTCACGTAACACTTCACAGTGAAAAGCAAGTGATGATCTCACGTGTGTCTTCATCATGGAGTCATTTTTAATTTTTTAGGTCAACTAAGGATCCAGTTCTCTCAGCGGCTTAGCACTATGGGCACTAGATGTTCCTGTACGATGGACAGTATTCAGGTCTGTGAAATAATTCAGTATCATAATTTATTATAGAAGAATGTCAATGTGGGGGAAAAGTGTGTTGCCATTATGCAACCAGATTACTAATTTTGTCCCCCTTATCCTTTTTTCCCTGTTTGTCCTAAATAGTACCGTTGGAGTGTGACGCGAGACGTGGCAGTTTGGGAAATCTCGAGTGCAGCACTGGATGCATCATGATTATATCCAATTTTAAATAAACTACTTAAAGATCCTTATGTCTGGTTTTTGGTAACGTTTATTGGGATGAAACCATTAAATTTTACTTGGAACTGCAGAACCTTAATCTTGTTTATTGAACTTCTTAGAAAACGTTAGAGAGGGAGGTGGGGGGGGAACTGGCAGGTTCTGTAGGTCTACAAACACAGACGGACCTCTGTAACCCAGTAGCACCCAGGCTGTTGTCCAGTATCAATTAAGGTCAAGGTGCTATGTTTCTCTTGTTTTATCACTGTTGTGTCCTATTGGCTGACAGCTACTTCTGGAAATCATTCAAAAAGGAAGATAAACCTGCAGTCTGAGAAGTGTGGTGCAGTAAATGTGGGTTAGCTTTTTTTTTTTTTCCTTCTACCAATGTTTTTAACACGTGCGTTTAACAAGGATTTTCACAGGGATTGTTTGTGTTCTTGTCAATGAAATGTATTACATTTGTCACGTCAGACTGATGACTTTTTACTATGCCTGTTAGCATAAAGTAATTGGAAAATCCAAGACTACAATAAAATTTAATTTAAAAACTATGTATACACACACAGTTTTCACTAAAAATTGCTCCAATATTTTGTTTTATTTATAACTTCAGATTTTTTTTTTTATATATATATATATGTTAGTGTGGATTGTAGTTTATTTTGTTTTTGTTTTTTTTTCTCTCTTCCATATCACAATTTGATTTGAAGGTGGTTTAATGACCCTGACATCAGATATCTCCATACTCCAGGATATCTCAGAAATCCTGAAGTCTTTCTGTCTGCTGTAAGCTGACAACAAAGCGAGGGAAAGGGAGACAGGGAGGGAGAATTTGGTGGTGTGCTACCAATGGGCTTGCCTGATGTATTTTTAATGTGCATGAATGATTGATCACTGTATATGGACACATGCTCTCCGGAAGGGGCTGCTGCAGTCTGGCTGGTGCTTTCGGTGCAGATATGAGTGCAACCAGGGGACCTACTGGACTGAGTGTGAACACTGTGGAATTGAAGCATCAGTGGGCAATACAGAGAAATCGCACTCTGGTCCGGACGTACCTGCTCTCCAGTTCTGTGCTGCCACTTCCTGGCTCGTGGAGCAGAGATGATTTCAGACTTCCATCATTGTCCAGATCAACACATGGTCGGACCACCACAGTGCCTCTCAGGTAAGCTGATATCTGGCGCCTCAAAGCCTGGGCTTCAGCATCATTGATAGCTAGAGAGCTGGCTATTGTATGTGATATTAAAATTGCACCGTTTAACCAAAAAAGGGCACGTTTAATTTTCTTTTGTAGTATATAATATTTAAATATGCTTTTATAAAA
>JAUMHR010000076.1:10280841-10290917 GCA_032361145.1 Enteromius fasciolatus
AGCGCTTATTACAGGACCGGCTTTACTGACAAAACGTGCATTATAGATCGGCCGATCGTGATCGGAGCATCCCTAATGATAATCCTGATTTACGATGATCCGTAGACAAACAAACTATAAATAGGGCGCTCGCGTGACGTTAAGCATTTTCCGACGCATAATGTGACGTTTGAGAACCTAAAACCCGGCAACATATAACCGGCATTATCAGAAATCTCCACTTTGGCCGGAGTTTTTAGAAAGAATCATTTTCTGTGATTATGAAGGGGGTTTTCGTGTAAATGAGAGGCCGAACTGCAGGGAAATATCTGTGTCTTCCCTTCGTGTAAACCAGGCCTGATTAGAATGCTCAGGTGTGTTTAATTAGGGTTAGATCCAAACTCTGCAGTTCACTGGACCTTCAGGGTAAGATTTGAGAAACTCTGCACTATAACCTTATAACTATAACTATACTGTTTTGTAGTTTAGGCTTCAAATATGCGGTTTGATAATAAATATAATGTCTGTCTGAAAATTTGCTTAGACGATCCAGGGTGTCAGCAGCCGTTCAGCACTCATGAACCATTCAAAAGCAGCTTTGTTCTTCTGGAATTTGCAAGTGGCTTTGAACTCTCTATAGTGGTTAAATATGAGATATAATTAGTTTTGGGTAAACCTATTGGGTACTCTTTGGTCTCATTAATCACTTGATTTGTTCCAGGGCAAATAGTTTTCGGGGGTGGTTTGTGTTTTGCCGTTGCAGAGTGATTGTTCAGGGAGGCTGGGGATCTGGTTTTCAAACCTAGCTTGCTTTCTGAAATCGCCTTAACAGTTTCCTCAGCGGACACTATAATGTTTTATTGTGAATATGAGATTGAGCTGAAGAATGAATGCATGTAATCACACTCACTCAGTCCATCTCTCTTTCATATACTCTACATCAATCAATCACTTTTATTTATATACCGCTTTTTACAATACATATTGTAGAAAGCACTGAACATCAAATAGGAGAATAGAGTGATGGTAATGTAATGTATAATGGCGAGATTAAAGTATTTATTTATCAAATGCAGAGACAGTCTCTGTTATCAAAACGGTGATAATCACTAGAAATTAGGTGTCCCCAACTAAGCAAGCCAGAGGCAACAGCGGCAAGGAACCAAAACCCCATCCGTGAGAGAATGGAGAAAAAAAAAACTTTGGGAGAAATCAGGCACTTAGCACCTAATTTCATGTTTAATTTTAAGTGCATGTCATGTGCAAAGGACTTATAGTGTGTGTGTGTTTGTGAGCATTTGATTCCAGTGATTTGTCAACAGGGCTCATCTAGCTGTTCTTGTCTCCGATGAAGATCATCTCTTTGTGCTGATACACCATCTGATCTGGATACGGACTGAGAAACAGAACAAGAGAGTGACAGACAAATATTAGCGTAGTACATTGTGTGTTAAGGGGATTGTTCCCGGTTCCGGCTGATCTAATTAATACAGCCTAACAATCCTGTAACAGATTTAATAAGCCAGAGTAAAGAGCTGTGTCTTTAAACTAGATTTAAACTGACATAGTGTGCCTGCCTCCTGAACAGTGTTAGGTAAATTGTTCCAGAGTTTGGGTGCTAAATAGGAAAAAGATCTGCCACCCGCAGTAGATTTTGATATTCTAGGTATTACCAAATGGCCAGAGTTTTGAGAATGCAGCAGACGTGGGTGCTGGGGAGCTAAGCCATTCAGGGCTTTATAAGTAATTAACAAGATTTTAAAATCTATACGATGTTTGATAGTGAGCCAGTGCAGTTTTGACCAAACCGGGTTAATATTGTCATGCTTTCTGGTTCTAGTAAGGACCCTAGCTGCTGCATTTTGAACCAGCTGTTGTCTGTTTATCAAGAGTGAAGAATAACCACCCAATAAAGGATTACAATAGTATAGCCTTGAGGTCATAAACACATGAATTAACATTTCTGCATTTGAGGTTGAGAGCAGAGGTCGCAATTTAGATATGTTCTTGAGATGGAGTTTTACAGATGCTAGAAACGGATTTCAAATGAAAGATTGCTATCAAACATTACACCTAGGTTCCAAACTGATGAAGAAGAATTGACAGAGCAGCCATCAAGTATTAGACAGTGTTCTAGATTATTACATGTGGGGTTTTTAGGTCCAATAACACCTGCTTTTTTCTAATTTAACCGTAAGAAGTTACTTGTCCAATTTTTTATATCAGCTATGCATTCTGTGAGTTTATCAATTTGGTGTGTTTCACCTGGCTGAGAAGAAATATAGAGCTTACTATCATCAGCATAACAGTGAAAGCTAACACCATGTCTCCTGATAATTTCTCCCAAGGGTAATATGTAAAGCGTAAAAAGTAACGACCCTAGTACTGAGCCTTGAGGTACTCCATATTGCAATTGTGATCGATATGATACATCCTCATCTGACAGCTATCAGTTTGTAGCAGTAAATAAGTATGATTTGAACCATGCTAAGGCACTTCCACTAATACCAATAGAGTTTTTTTTTTAGACTATTCAAGAGAATGTTGTGATCAACAGTGTTGAACGTAGCGCTGAGATCCAATAGCACTAATAATGAGATACAACCACGATCAGATGATAGAAGCAGGTAATTTGTAACTCTAATTAGAGCAGTCTCAGTACTATGATAATGTCTAAATCCTGACTGGAAATCCTCACAGAGTTGGCGCCAATAGCCTTGTGGGCAGTGTGCCGACATCCACCACAGTTGCGCTTCGGGCATTCTCTTTATTTATTAAACTATTAGTAATTTAATATATATGCATATTACACACATAAATGTAGTTTGAAAGACTACTAACTATTACACAGCCTTTCAGTGTCTGCTTTTGTATATGTATTAGTGAGATTCTATTCTGTCAGGCCACACAGACCTCAGATAACAGGCATCAGTTGTAGACTGTGTGGCCCTCCCAAAGATGCCCAGCAACCTTATTCACCACCCTCCTAAGGACACCAGATTGCAGAGGTCCCAGCCTCCACACCATTCCAGCCCCCAAACTGCCCACTTCTGCCCCATTTCAGACCCACCGCATGCTAATTGATGAGAGAGGCCCCGGGAATCAAATGAGCTGGAAGGAGATCAAGCGGCTGGCCCTGCGTTGGGGAGTGCGGCTAGGCTCTCCGGCCCCGCGCCTTCCAGAGGCCTGTCTCTGGTCAATAAAGGAGAGCCTAATGAAGCATGGGGAAGGAATTACACTAACGCTAACTGGCAGATGTCCTGCATTGTGCTGGGGTACAATAAACAATATGGCTGCCTCTCATGAATTAGCATGAGAAAGGGGGGTGCCTTCTGGAAGCTCTGTTTTGACTGCTGTTTTTGGGGAGTTTTTTTTTTCTTCCACTCTTTCCTCCTCTGTTTAATTTCCTCCCTTTTTCCAAGAAGAGGTACTTTAGGACAGGTGCTATCAAATCTTTCCTTTGTTTAGACATTGAATGCCTCTCAGCAAAGCCTGGTTATTTCAGGTTGGTACTGTTGGTTTAATTTGATTGTAAATTACTGTGCCTCTGTTGTGTGAATAGCATGTTACAACAAAGAACCCGTCTCTGAAGAATCGTTCAGATTCCACCTGTTGGGTTACTTCTTTTGAGAGTACAATGAGAGTTTGCATGACAGGTAAATCAAGGTTGATTTTCCACTGAATTGAAGTTCTTTCCTGAGTACCACTTCAACAGATCACTGATATTTTAAACAACAATAACCCCAAACCTTTGAATGGTAGTGTATGTTTATTATATCATGTTGTATTCAGCTACCAATTCACAATTTAATTTAAATGGCACAATCTGCAGATTTCCCTTTGCAAACAGTGCTGAAAATGAGCACAGACTCTATTAGTCATGATAATTAGATACATAACACGTACATAAAAGATGCACAAGCTGCTTAATATGTGTTTGGAGGAGATGGGAGGAGACGATATGCGTATTTATTCTTGGGTCACGCTTCTGAGGCGGTTGTGTACCTTTCCTTTTCTTTTCACCTTTGTCTCAAGCAAAAGTGGGCCAACTGTGGGCCATTTTAGGCCAAGACAGAGGAGCTGGTAGGGGGTGATGCTGTTTTAGGAGCTCCCAGAATAACTGCCTGTGCCTGAAGGTCTGAGAGGTCATGGCTGGATGGGCATTTAGAAAGGCTCCTTGTTTATCCTGGCTGCCTGACTCTGACACACACGCGTTCCCTAGTGCAGGCCCCCAGCGCGCACATTGTGAGGACCTCTGTCCCTTTCACCTCGCCCGGTCTGACTCGCACCGTTTTCAGTTTTCTGCTTGAGTGTGCACCCCATTGTTTCAGTGGTTTTAATCACTCACCAGCTGGTCGGGGAATGAACAGTGCTGCGGGCTCGGATCCATGTCACTTGTGAGGTCTTGGCAGCGGGTTTCTCAGGGGTAGGCTGCCACTGCTTGATACCTCTGCTTTAGAACAAGTCAAGCAGCAACTGTGCGCAAATGCTACTGACTTTTTCTATCCCCCTTACACATTTGCCCTATTTTTTTTATATCACCGTTATCGGCAGTTTCGACTACAGAAAATGGCAGTTGCTGTCTTTTCCCCCTGCCTTCTTTGTGTGTGTGTGTGTTTTCAACCTGCTCTCATAAAATATGTGCAGTTTTTATGTGCCTTACTGCACGTTTTGCAGCAGTTTCAAAGAGAAATGTCCACTGAGTGGTGCTAAAACACAGGTTCACCAATATGTGAACCCTGGCACATTTTATTACGTTGATATAGGTATATTGTGGCGGTTCAGAATTGAAAAATCTATGCACTGTTGCTAAAAGTTAATGGTCTATCATTCTGAAAATATGGCCTACACCAAATCCAACCCTAAACCTTAACAAATACAAACCTGATATAAAAAGCCACTGATGCAACTGTGCCATTTAAACTTCCTTTTACACGTATTTGAACTCTTTTGTTGAACAGAAGTTAAACTTTTATTAAACCAGAGCTTCTCGCCTCTCAACTATGTCTCTGTACTCCATAAGCTACCGAACAAACCTACCGTCTATGAAAACCCATAGATATGAAGCTGGATATGTGTGATGCTAACATTTAGTAGCATCAGTAGGCAAATATTCCAGCAAAGGGATATTGTTTTGTGATAACATTATATTCTGCAAGTAGTGGTGTGTAAATAATGCATTATTAGTCAAAACTCTGTAAATTTGTGTGAATAGGAATAAAAAGTGTTGGAGTTTTGCTGCATCTAGTGTCAATTTTTTTTGGCAAATGCATATTGTATTTAAAAAGTGCACACAGGTATGTTTATGACAAGAGACCAGGTAGTTTTTTTTTCTTGTTTGTTGTTAAGATTCAGTGTCATGGTCTGATTTCATGTCAGGCAAAACGACACAATTTACATTTAGCTGTGAGCCCGGGACAGCTGCAGGAAAGCAAAGGCCTACAGGGATGGAGCCTTAAGGCTGTGTGTTTTTCCTGCTCTGCCGTTATGTCAGTTATCAACATCTGCCTACTTTAGGTTTAAAGGCACATGTACACTTTTCCCCCTCCCCATGCATATATCTCGTGATATTAGTAATTTTTAAATTTTTCAATCCACTTTATTAAAATGTATTTGGGATGACCCTGGTCTTGTTTTGGCAGGATATGATGTACCAGCTGCTGCAGGGTCTGGATTTCCTCCACTCTCACCGTGTGGTTCATCGAGATCTTAAGCCTCAAAACATTCTAGTGACCAGTGGAGGACAGATTAAACTGGCTGATTTTGGTCTGGCGCGGATCTACAGCTTTCAGATGGCTCTTACTTCCGTGGTGAGTAACATCCTTGCTAAATAAAAATATAAATTTCTATTAAAAAAAGTACTGACCCTAAAGGTTTTTAAATACTAGTAGTGTATATTGAATTTTAATTCTTTTTAAATTTATTTATCAAAAATATTAAGCAGAATAAAACCTGTTTCACAGTACAGGATTTTTAGACCAGTTTAGCTCCTGTTTTCCCCTACTGAGAATTGGCGCAAAAATCTTGTCATCCATCTCGATCCCGACTTTCGCGTGCGGATTATCTGTGAGGTATTTACCGATGGAACTTTGCACCTCCAGATCTGTTCGTGCACAAATCTGGGTCATCCCAATCATATCAAACATGTTTTATATTTAGGATTTACATTGGAATGATGTTGGCTATATGATTACATTAGTACTTTCAAAATAGCCAATGTGCGACTGCAAAAAAGCCGCTGTATGTCACAGCTATGTTGCATAGTGGAGTGTTTTTGTACTACTGTCTGAATAATGTCAGACTGTCAGAAAATGTATCAAAACCATGAAGCGGCGGAGTAAAATCACCTCAGTTTTGAACATATCAGGTGAGTACAGAAAGCTGCTAGCATGCTAGCTAATGTTTGCTTCATGAGTTCATGTGAGACACTCACTCTGGCATGATAATCTTAATAATATTTTGAAGTGTGCGATGCGCTGCGATGTCTGGCTTAAATCAGCATATTAGAATGATCTCTGAGGGATCGTGTGACACTGAAGACAGGAATAGTGATGCTAAATAATTAGCTTCACAGGAATAAATTATCTTTTTAAATGTATTAAAATAGAAAACTGTTATTTAGAGTCATTTAATGGCTCCCCAAAAGAAATCCCATTTTATGTGTTAAAACAAAACAAAAAAACATATATATTTATAAATATACATTTAGATAAAAAAAAAAGTAACACAAAATGTTTCTGTTCTAGCCCACTAAAACAATGTAGCTACAATATTCAAAACATCCTCATATTGAACAGAAAAGTCAGATAAGTTTCAAAGTTTCAATTCCATCCTAGCCATCGAACAACAATTTTGCTCTTAATGCGCTTAGCCTATATATTAGCTTAATAATAGTCCATGTTATAAATGTCTAGTCACATTTGGTTTGAATAGCTATAGTCGGGTTATAGCTAGATAGTAAAACAAATAACTATATATGCAGCATTGTTTTTTCTGCTGTGTTTTAGTGAAAGTAAACTATAATTTTGCTGATTACCATTTTTCTGTTGAGATAACCTCGTCATCTGCGGCTCTTGAACTTGAGGCATGTCTGGAGCCGGAAAGTGAGAGAGTACAGAGCTGCAAGGGCTTGAATAAAACACGTTTGGCTTCAGATAAAAATACTAGCGCATACAGTGCTAAAAAGATATTTGCCACATGACTTGTCATGTGATCCTCTTCACTGTTAAACGCGCTGGTGCTGCTGTTACAACTTGGGGTCCAGATGGATGCCGGGGTGCGGATGCGGCCTGCCTTTTGAATAATTAGACTATAAGTATTTAAGGATAAAAGACTCTAGTTGCTTTTAAAATATTCTCAAGTCTTTGAGTCTGGAGTCATTTCACTTCGACTCGAGTCTGAGTCATTAACTCGAGTGCCCCTTCTCTGGCACGTGGCGTCTTCTCTTCTTACAAAAAGTGCAGGTGAAGTCAGCAGCTATTCGTTTGCATGTATTTACATGGCATTGCAATTTAAAATTTTAGTTAAGATATCAAGATGCAAATATTAAATTTAACCCAAGTAGTTACCATGGTCCGAATCACATGCACAAGGGAGTGCAAAAGCATGCTACATTAACACAGTTTTTCACATCTCATTCAGTTTGCAGATTCTGAATGACTGCCAGCGCCTTCTGTCAGTTTTGTGGTTTCGGTGGTTTTGGCTGCTGTTTAAAAAACGTTGTTTCAGTTCTTTAATAAGTGGCTTCTAGCTGTTAAGTCTTGGGGCGGGTAAGTTCACCTGGGAATCTACCATTTAGAAAATCTCCCCTCCGTTTTTTACCACACCCCACACAAACTGAGAAAAAAACAGCCGATAGATAAGGCAGGGGGTTGCTTACAGTGTGCATGGACTCTCTGGCTCTCCTGATTAATGTTCCCGTGCCTGGAATCCCCCTATCACCCGCCCTTGAAGCAGCTAAAAAAATCAATTTCCCCTCTCTCTTGGCAGTTACAGGAATGTCGTTATTGTGTATGCAAAGGCAGACGTGCTGTTATGGCTTTTGGCTCCATATTCTATGACAGCAACCAGTGTTAGCTACTAGTTTGCCATGCTGACATAAAATGAACATTTGAAGACTTGAGAAGTGCTGAATGGACCGGCTGACTGAGTCATAGCTGCTCACCAGAACACTTGCAGGATTACGATGATTCAAAACAGACTACCGTTGAATCAGACAGTTAGCACGAAATAAATACCTGTTTTGCATAAAGCATGAAGAAATATCCCCTTTGGGGTTTTTCTGTGCTTTGTTTTTAGTAGGGCTTATCTAATGTTATCAGTATTTTTATATCCTAAATAAGCTTTAGCGTATATACTTTTCATCATTGTCGTTAAAGATGTTAATAGGGACAACAAAACTCCGCTTTACTGGCTTTCCACTCTGCTCCCGCCTTGTAGATGTAAAAAACGAGCGGCTGAGGGCTGGAAGGACCACCCATCGGGTGCACATTAGCTTGACCCTACAAATCTCATGGGTCCATAGCATTGTTGATCATTAAAATGACTCTGGTTCTCTTTGTCCACTTCTGATTGACAACCTAAAGCATGGACACAAAACACAGCAACTTTTCTTTTTCCCTGTTTGCCTAATTGGGTGAATTAGATGCCCACACATTTTTTCACTGGAAAAAATTTTCATTTTTGTGCATTTTTTTGCGACATTTATTTCAGTGAGAAATCCCCCGGGTGTGGCAATGCATGTTTAGTTTTATCTGAATCCTGCAACGTTTAGTGACAGTGGATGCTGTACTCAACCGCAACAGTTTAAAAAAATTAAATGTCAATTCTCTGTTGTTTTTTAAAATAAACGTAAGACATACCGCAAACTGATAATGTTAACAAAAGAAAACATAAGATTAAAAACTTTAGCTGAAGCAACCATGCCGTTTTGACTGTTTATCTTTGCTTGTGTTTTATGGGACTTACCGTTGCAAGTACAGCACTGTACCAGGTGAGGTACCGAGCAAGTTTATTATGCCAGAAAAAACATGCATATACTGTAAAGGAGGCTGTGTGATGCAAAGCAGTTAAATTGACAAATTATGGACACAACGGTATTAGTGTTTTGATGTGTAAACATGTAGAAATTAGTCTTTATCAATCGATAATGTTCCCTGCAATCATAATGTTTAGGAATAAGGAATAAAAGTTGTAGGGTTTTTTTTTTTTACTGTTTTTAGTGTCCATTTCATTTGGAATCTGCAGTTAATTGCAGGTATGTTTTTGAAATCTTCCAATAATATGGGTACAGGGATGTCTGATGAGCCTAGAGGTTAAAAAATACTAAAATTTTCATCAGATTTAAAGTAAATATCCGCTTTTTAATGTAAAATGTTGCGGAAAAGGAAAAGATCTTGTTTATGGTGAAACTGATATCAAGCCGTATTTATCTCGTTTTCTGAAAGGGCATCTATCACATTGCACTCGCGTCTTGCACAAGAGAGCTGCATGTTCAGAAATCTCAAGCCATCCCGCTGCATCTCATATTTTTAAATAAAGTACTCTTTGTGATTGGTTTTCGGTTCTTTGTGTTAAACTGTACATGCATGATTATTCATGCATACTATACATACATGCATAACATTATTTTAAACGTTATGTACTTTTTTTTTTCAAAAATAATTATGTTTTAATATAATTAGAATTTTGGTATTTAAATACAAAATTCCAATTTAGTTTTTCAGCCATTTTGACAGCCCTAGTTGCTTGTATCTCAGCTGCGCTTGACAATACAATGCACTGTAATCTAGCGTACTGTATGGGGTTGAAATCAATTGCGGCCTCTTCCTTTATACCAAATGGAGTTATTGTAGAAATGGAGGCAGCTGGGATTGTCCCATGAAAGCGATTAGGATCCTGCTCAAGCAAACATCATGTGCACCGCATTGCTCGTGAAATTGGATTTAAGGAACAGCAGGCAAATTGCTCAGATCATTTAACCGACTGATTGTTCAACATTCTCACTCCCAACTCATCACTTTTTGACGCTTGGTCAAGACCCTTTTGCGTCGCTTTTTGACGATCAAGGTACCCCTTTGTAGTCACTTTTCAACACG
>JAUMHR010000076.1:10291017-10310669 GCA_032361145.1 Enteromius fasciolatus
TGGTTTCTTAATAAGAGGCTTAATAACCGCCAGTTTGAAAGGTTTAGGGACGTGGCCTAAAGATAACGACGAGTTGATAATATTGAGTTGATAATATTGACTAATCTATTACTATGCTCCTCCTGCAAGACCTTTAAACATTTTAGCTATGAACAAAGCAAATGGGTTTGTCTAGTCCTTTTATCATCTTATAAAACTTATTTATAGGCCTTTCCGAAATAGATGCCATCTGTAGAAGCTATCCAAGAGCACATGAAAATCCTGCAAGTCGTTTGGTTGGTTTGTGTAGATTTGCTGTAAAAGTGGCTGTCGCGACACAAAATGTGCTGAGATAAAAAGAATCCCTCTTTTCCTGCAACCGTTTTTCTGCATACCACAAACATAACAGTCTGTGCTGTGGGAGTCCTGTGGGCCTTGTCACTTCCTTCCCCTCTCATGGTAGAATGAATCCCTTATGTTTGTATCACCTAGCGACCACAGCTTGCTGGACTCCCATCCTTTAACACAAACCATACCACAATTTAATGCTGATTGAGTTTCACTGAACAACCCTGGGTTTAAATCTGAAGCAGATTGTGTCATTTGACATCTAATGGACATTTTTGTGAACTTGGTTTAGTGGTTTAAAAAATGTATAGTGCAGCCACTTGAGAATCATTTAAAAAGTCAAAATCAACCTCTCAAAATCAATTTGAATCAGAAAAACTGTTTGTGAATCAATCCAATCTGTTTGCATGGTTCAAATGAATTACATTTTTGACTTAGCTTTCTTGCCTTGGAGTCTGAATCAGTCTGTAAATCATGGAAACAGATTCTGTTTACAAACAAATGACTCATTCTGGCTAAGAAATCATTCTGATTAATTTGTGTCAATAACGTGGTCCGAATCATGAGAAAATGACTCTGAATTTGGTTATTTTAAGGAATTGTTCAAATAAAACCTCAAGCTCAAAAGTGGCAGATGGCTCAGATTCACATGAGTCTGATCTTTTAGCGACGCACAGAAAATAAGGGTTTAAAATTGGGCCTTTTGGGGTACAACAGCTTGTCCCTGGAGCAGTAGCCTTAAAAGTACATATTCTTACTTTTTTTTTTTTTCTTTTTGTTTTTTAACCCTAACATGTAAATCAGTACCTTAGAGTAGTAACACTTTTAGGGGTAAAAAAAAGGTACAAATATGTACTTTTAAGGGTACTGCTCCAGGGACAAAGCTGTTGTACCCCAAAAGGTACATTTTTAAACCCTTATTTTTCTTTGTGAATTTTTCACCCAAAAATGAAAATTACATCATATCCAAGCCATCCTAGGTGTATATGATAGAGTTTTTAAAAATTTGTCCTGGCTCTTCCTAGTTTGGAAATGCTGATGGATAGTGGCCATGATTTTACTGCGTTGAAAAACTAACCTATACGCCTTCGGGGGGTTATCACGTGTTCTCTGAAGCAGATTGATGGGTTTTTGTAACAAAAATATTTCTATTTTTAAAATTCAGAACTCTACTCAATGCCTTTTGCCAGAAGTCAGTGATTTGAGTTAGAATTTGAAAAATATAAATGTTTTTGTTACAAAAACCCATTGAACTGCTTCAGAGGACATGTGATAACCCTCCCGAAGGCGTATAGGTTAGTTTTTTCAATGCATTGCTTGCGGATATATCTGATTTATGGAGCTTTAAAATCATGGCCACGATCCACCAGTATTACCAAGCTTGGAAGAGCCAGGATAAATAAAAAAAAAAACTTTTTTCATCTGAAAGACAAAAGCCATATACACCTAGGATGGCTTGGGGTTGAGTAGATTATGGGGTAATTTTCAGTTTTGATTGAACTATTCCTATAAAACTCATAACTTACTTGTTTGACTCAGTCTAACTGAATTGCACTAATCAATCAAGAATAACTCATTCTTATGAGCCAGTTATTTTAAATAATCTTTCTCATAGATTTACAAATGCATCCCTCAGTCTTCTGACTGCTTAAATCATGCAAACAGTGTGGTCTGATTTATAAGCAAATGATTTTTAGCGAATAAACTTACTGAACAGTTTTCATTATTTTCTATGATGTCTGTATTTAAGCAAATTTTGTTTGCTTAAGCAACATGAGTATCTTTTTTTGATCGCTTGTTCATGTGTAAAGACATTAATTTGCAACTTTTTTTGTCTTATCAATATACACGACTTAACTGGTCATGGATCAGTAGATAGATCATGGATAGTAGCTACTTCTTCTGGCAGATGAAGAAGATGAGCAAGCCTTTTTTGGCTGTCTTAACAGCTTGACAAATCGGGCCCCAGTCCAACAAACTGATAATGCAATTAACGGTTTACTCCATCTGTCCTCTCATTAAGCACGTCTGGTCAGATTTGCAGTCAGAGACTCGCGCCTCTTCTAATCTCTCCTGGTAGCAGGCTGTTGCAGAAGATAATCATTGTGATGCGAGCATGAATAGGAAGAGACACACAGACAACCTGTTGTGTTTAAAAGTCCCTTCTCTGAGCGAAAGTGAAGCTAGGCATTCTTAAATGAGGCTGTAGTTGTTTCAATACACGTGTGGGCAGGGGAAATGACTCATTGTTCGAAAGAGAAATTATTCAACCCTTTTATGAAATGAATATGCTTAATGGGATTTCCATTTTGAGCTCAGTTTAACAGTCCAGTGCAATCCAACAGTATCCAATCAGATCATCGCTTTTAAACCGAGCGTGATACAGAGATTAATCTTGCTTATGGAAGTCTGACAGAACCTTAATTGTTTAAACATGTTTGAACAGAGAAAGTTCTAATTTTAGTTTTCTGTTTGGAATGTTTGTTGCATGTCATGACAACATAAAGCTAGTGATACTCTAATCAAATATATCTAAAAATAAAAAAAATCAGTTATTTACTTACCAGCATGTTTCTCCAAACAAGTATTATGTTTTTTTTGTTGGTTTTTTTGCGCGACAAAAGTTGATATGAAGAGTGCTATTGTTGTCCATTCCAAGAAAGTCAATGAGGTTCAATCTTCAATGAAATATCGTTTTTTGTGTTCCACAGAAGTAACAAGTCTGGAACAAAATCACATTCACATCATTGCTTGGCAGGACCCCTTGTCCTACTCTTACACTTCGAAAGAGGTCACACTTTCGAGGAGATACATGAACACATGCGCTTTAGTGCTTCCACTTGAGTTTTGTTCATATAAAATGTGTGACCGTGAAACTTAGATTTAGCAAAAAATGTAGCCAGGCTGAAACAAGCTACGGGCGTTTGCCGTTGAAACAAGTTTGAAAAGCACAAGGGGTTGGTACACCGAGTGTTCCAAATAGTTGTGTTTCTTAGCAGGACATTCTGTCCAAAACATAAATCTTAATTATGAAAAATTGTTTAGGTTCAGATGAATCCGAACAGATTTTTAATTTTTTTTTTTAAACGGTCTTGGTTTGAGCTGAGCGCAGCGGCTTGTTCGTTGCCAGACAATGTGCTTCTGCTTTGGACAGACTCAGAGGCAGCAGCATGTCTGGAAAAAGGAAAACATGGCACGCAGGAGAGCACGTGCGGCACACTCTGGGAATGTTTAGATATCTCCCCCGGTATTCCAAAAAGGATAAAGGAAGAGAGAGAGAGAGAGAAACTAGCGGAAAAAACAGGGGGCTTCCAAACACAAAGTTTGGTGCAGCACAATGTAAAGGGAGTGTCTTATTTGGTATTTCCTGTGTGACCTCTTTTGCTAGCTGTCCACAGAGAGCACTGAACCTTTGCTCCGGGACCTTGTCAGTACTACTTGTTGATGGGCTGATGGCTGCAGGCCAACTGGGAAAAGAGGACTGATTTGGGGTTACATTGCAGGATCCAGTGGCATCTGGATATTAAAGCCTTGCCTGTACCAGAGCAAAAAAAAAAAAAAATTACAGCATATATCAGGAATTTTCCAACTAATGATGTGCGGATGTGGTAGCACTGGGGAAAAGGAGTCTGACTGTGCTTTCTTTGTTCGCTCAGAGAGGGCCCCATACAGCATTCCTGTAAGCTCTGCATACTTTGGCAACAGTTGTGGAGTTTTTTTTTCTTTACTGTATACAGTTTATGCATGCTGCTTGCTTGGGCCTTCATATATCTATCTCCAATCTCCAAGACTAGTATTGTTGCCATTTGAAACAGACTTTTAGGGGAAAACCCTCAGGCTTCACAATAATAGTGTTTACAGCCTGTTTGACTGGGAGGCGAAGAATGACTCGTCCCAAGACAAAACATGGTTGGAGGGAGGCTTGTTCAGTACGACTGCAATGTGCAAGCACAGCAGACTCAAAAATGGCCTGTATATTCAGTCTGTTATTCAATGTATAATTAAAAATACTTTATTATGGAAAAGCTTTCTGTGGAATACAGCTCATCAAAATAACATTTTACATTTTAATCTACCTTTTTGTTTTGGATCCATTCCAATAGGCTTCATCTGTATTTAGTTTTTTTTTTTTAACATCTTTTGTAAATGTGCTCTTAAGAAATCTGATTAGATGACGACTAATCACATTTGCAATCAACCAACTAGTTAAAAAATGCGTAGTTTTACACATTGTTAGTGCGCAGAGGGCTTTCATGAGCTAGCTAATGATATCACTCACTGATCTATTACCAGCTCAATAATGGGTCATCATGGCGGCTCATTTTTAGCAAGCAGTTGTGTTGTGCCAAGTTGGTGGACTTGCCCCTTTAAAAGTGTCCGGGGGCGGCCTGAAAGAATGCGGATGAACGTCTTGTGTTGAAGGGGCCTTTCATCCTTCGCTTCCTTTGAGAGAGACAATGTAAACAAAGGCTCCCAGCCAACTCCATCAGCCAGGCTCACATTGTGTCTCTATTGTTTTAAACCTATTGGGGTAAATCAAAGGAGGGGTTTGGGTAATGGGGGCTAGAGTGCATGAGCTGGAGTGGGGTACAGAGAAGAGCCGGGTGGCCCAGTGCAAGAGTTGAGCCGCTGTGGATATGTTTGGTCAGTGGCACTAAGAAGAGTTTCTTGGTTTCCCTCGTGCTGAGAGGACCCACACTGTCTCACCAGATAGGAATGCACAGAATGCTCTCTTTTAATCTGGAGTCAGCCAGAGCTGCTTTATCTGACCCTTTTATTAGCGGCCAGTTTCAGAAAAACCTCTGTAGGCTATCCTGTCGCACAACCGCTAGCACGGTTAGGAACTTGGAGAGGAGAAGAGAGAAAAACTTCAAATGCTAGCATGTCTTCATGCTCAATCCAAAATATACAGACTGGAATCTTTTCACTGAAATGGCATTCTTTTCAAAGTGACTATTATATACGATCAATTACAAGGCAAACAAAGATGAAATGTAAACCCATTAATGACCAGATTTTTACAAGTATTCACAGACGAGGCCGGTAAGAGTTTGGGGTTGGTAAGATTAGTTAAGTCTCTTGAGCTCAATGCATTTATTTGTTCAAAACATGGTAATATTGTAAATACTACTGCAACTTATATTTTAAATTACACTTTATTCCTGCAATAGCAAAGTCTCCAGTGTCCTTCAGTAGTCGTACAGATTTGGTATTCGAGAAACATTTCTTATTATAAGCTTAATACTTAATGATAAATTCTTTTTCGTGATTCCTTCATGATTCCTTGATAGAAAATGTGTTCCTGCTAAAAACATATCCATAAAAAAATCTTACTGACCTGAGCTTTTTAATGGTAGCATGCCAAAATACATTTGAATTAATACCTGTATTTATTTTACAGAAGATTTACGTTCGCTAGCTGTTTTTGAACAGAATCTTCATGTGAACATAGGTTACTGTACAATTTCAGTTTCAAGATTCAATTTAGCAGCTTTCTTTATAGAAACTCCTACAGAAAACATTAAGATGTGGCTTTTGCTTGGTGGCCAATAAATATGCTTTGACAGCAGAAAATGTCAGCTTTAATTCAACAGCACCGCAACGAGCAACTTGTGCAAAGGAACTTCCAAAAGTTTTCTTGAATGCAGCATCTTTAGGCACATACAAATACTGATAATGGATTGGTAGAACGTTTTAATAGTTACCCGCAGGATGAAACAAGTTCAGGTTTAAACTTCAAAGACTTGCATAGCTTGCTTTTGCTTTCAACTTGCTACAGTACACCTTACATTCACAGTAAACTCTCTCTTTCCTTTTGCTTAAATTATGGTAATATGATGATGATGTGGTTCATTTTATGCAGATCTTTGTCAATTTACATGCGTATTCTTTGATGGCATAGGATACAGCCGCTCTGACTTACATTCTGTACTTGACGTGCTCTGGTGACGTGAGTACACTGTCATGTGCGCTGCTATTGGTGTCATGATGCTGACTGTGGAATGTGCCCAATTTACAGAAGAACTCTGTGGGTAAATGTCACAGGCTGTTGCCATCTTCGAGTCTCACCCATGAGAGAAACATCGAAGAAAACCGCGGCTCTTGCATGCATTCTGACATTTAAAGAAAGCATTGTTTTATCATGCACCGTTGCAACAGTATTTCCGCTATCAGTCAGTTCGTCTTGTACTTTTGAGAGTTCACAGTTTTTAATCACTGCAGTGTATCTTAACCTTTGCTAAGCTGCAGCTAGCTATAGTGAGGTGCTGTGTGCTCCAGCTAGTGCGTGTGTATGTTTGTGGTGTGGCCTTTTATTAACACTATTCATACAAGCGGATATACTTCAGCTTAGCATCAGTTGGTGGTATGTGGTTCTTCCTAGAAGTCAAGCAGCGTACCCTTTTTTTTTTTTTTTTTTTTTCTTTCTACTTTAGTTGTGCATATTTAGATAAGACAGCAACTTAGGGTTTGTTTCATTGCAGATACAAGCTCAGCTGGGCCAGAATATTTGGATTAAAGATGGTAGAGTTATTGGGCTTGCATACTTTTGTCTTGTGAAATGGTTGTTCGTTTTGGTTTGACTCAATCAGAATGGGCTTTTAGAAGTCTTTAGAGTTTAATGTTCTTGTTATAGGCATTTAGATGAGCCAATATAAACGTTATATTGTCCTTATCATTTTTTTTATGCTTGTAAACTAACTTAAGTCCTTAATCACTGGTTTGAGTCACTGTGTTTAGGATCTAGGACTTCTAAAAGTCTTTAAACGTTCAAAACCACTTTTTTAATGAAGTGAAATTTCCCAGAAGAATCTATTTTAGAATATGTTATGTACTTTTGCTGTGGTCACATGGCAACAAAAGGGGCCAAAATGCTTCATCCTTTTATTTCACCTTCAACTTCCTCCCCATTTCCACTAAACCAGGAAGACTTAAATGAAATGCGTCAACACGTCACATGCGGTCCCCTCACTAAATATAGTCTTTTATACTTGCAAAAAACGTGAACATACTTTGCACCACAACCATTGTAACATGAATGAGTCAGTGGCTTTTAAAATTAGAATGATTTACATACTGAATCAAAATAATTAGCTGTCTGTTCAAACTGGCAATGTAGTCATTGTCTAGAACTGATTGGCTGTTGGGTCTCTAGTTGGGCATTTTGACTGTAGCTTGAAGACCCTAAGATGTTATGTTGAAATACCATTTTAATTCAGGATTAGATAAAATAAATTTTTATTGAACTATACACTGTAAAAAGTATTTACAGTAAAAAATTACAGTTTTAGTTGCAATAAATGCAACAAATGGTGACCCATTTTTTATTATTGGACGGTATATTGCTGCCTGTGTAATATATGGTATATTTTATTAAGTACCATATTTTTTAATTTTTTTTTTTTTTTTTACCTTAAAATCGAATATGCTAGGTTTATGGTTGTTTTTAGCTGTTCAAAAACAGTCAATTTTTACTTGAAAAATCCATTTATTTGACAGTACTTTACAGTAAAATTAAATATAATATGATAAACCTTTTACATTTACATGGTAAGATAAGTATGCATCTTATTTTAATCTGAACTGAATTGAGCTAAACCAATTCTTGATGCGTCTTATATTTATAACCCAAGAAATAAACAGAGTTCATGTCAGTTTCATTGTGTTTCGCAATAAGGATGACCCTTTTTCCCTCCGTTTCTCTAGTGTACCATTGAGCACTGCACATTTTAGGATACGAGTCACTAATGTACGCTCCAGGCTTTGCTTACAAACACAAGCCTGACTGATTTGGCTGATAAGCCTGGGGGTTTCTGGGCCCAGAGCCTACTGGGAGGAGAGCGAAAGAGCACTGAGGAGGGAAAGCACCTGGAAGCCGTCCACCCTGGAGCAGGGTCACTGAGTTTTGTCTGGAGGCTCTCCCTACTGTAGCTCTTAACAGCAGTATCCTGCATACTGAGTGTTCCTGGGCTACTGCAGCCTGTATAATGTATTTATTTGGTCAATGAGGTCAGTTTAGAAGTACAGATAGAGTATATATAGACTCAATAAGTGCTCGTGTGGACATTGCCAGCTTCATTCCAATGTGATTCCAATCACTTATGCAATACAATGCCTAAAGGAGTAGTCACTGAATATAAATATGAGTGTCTAATATGGTTTACATCAATAATGGCTAGTAAGGCCTTGTAATTAAGAATATCTGGTGCACTAACTTTTCAAATTATTGTTTGCAGGTGGTGACATTATGGTATCGTGCTCCTGAGGTGCTGCTTCAGTCCAGCTATGCTACTCCTGTGGATCTGTGGAGTGTTGGCTGCATCTTCGCTGAGATGTTCAGACGGCGGTACGTTTGCACAGCATCATGTAACTCGCTTACTGTAAAACAAAATAAAATAGAGGATTCTGATGGGTAGGATTGCAACGACTAGTCGACTAATAGTCGATGGCAAAATTCGTAGACAACTAATTTAGTAGTTGGCAGGTCGTTAGTGATGTCACCAATGTAACGCAGAGGAAACTACAACAGACACAGTGGCCGTGGCGTCAGGCCTCGGAGAGGCTTCATTCAGTTCAGTTTGCCCAGGAGAAGGGCGGCGATAAGATTTACATGCAATGCAATGAACTTTTCGTTCATATTTGCTATGCAGAAAATGCACTTGGAAGCAATAAATGTTATGTCTTGTAATTTCTTTTTTGTTTAATCTTTTTAATGGAAGGAAAATGCTAAAAACAAAATATACAAAAGATACAAAGCCATATATACTGTATATATATATATTTTTGCAGTTCATAATGACTAGTCGGCTAGTAGTTAAGGTAGTCGATGACTACTCGACTATTGAAATTAGTCGTAGTTAGTTGCAGCCCTACTGATGAGTGATGTTAACTGAGGGAGTAACAAGAGTTCGGATTTTCGATAAGGATTTTTAATATGGAATTAGTATAGTAACTATATTACTATATTTTGATATTGTATTGTATGCTATTATGTTGTTGGTATAACAACAACAAAAAAAGAAAAAACCTAATGAAATTTAGAAGAAATTTATAATTTAGGGCTATACTGCATCTGACCACATTTTGCATGGTTTGCAGGTTATTAAAACGTACATAAAAAAAAAAAAGAAAACTGTCATTGTGGTTGTGACAGGCACTACAGACCTGATCCGTTCATCTGTGTGCGGTTTAACGAATCTTTCCAACTGCTTAACTCAACACTGACACATTTATTAAAGCTGCTCAATCCAGTGACAGCAGGATTTAACGGTTCAGCAGTTCGTTCTTTGTGGCTTCTACTTCACCAACTTTGTAGTGCATTAAAATAATTCTGTTTCTTTAAGGCTCTAAAAAGAGAAAACTTAAGATTCATTGCATTTGCTCCACTAAATATTTTTACAAGAACTAACTTCTTTTTTTTTTTGTGAGATATTAATACCTAGATGATGCCCAGGAAGCCATTTCTCCAAATAAACCGGTTGCCTATAATAAGCGCATTAAGTGTAAAAAAGACAAGGCTTTCAAAAGATTTAAGAAAAAGCTCAAATGTGTGTAGATGCATTGTTGACGCATTCCATTCCTCCCTGTCGATGATGTTGAATTAACCGCCCCTCCTCGTGTTGCTGGGGGGAATTGCGTGGGCCGATGTTTTTCTCTCCTGACGCGCCATAACAAGTGCATAATCGGATGAAGAGGGAAATTTGTAATGGAAAGCGCAGACACACGAGCACGGACACACTTTAACACACATCCTGTGTTTCTCATTCTGACGGGCCCACCTGTCCGCCCCTTCCGCCATTCATTGATGGTGTTTGCTTTACAGGAACGGTAGATAAACACTAGCTGACTCAGTCTTAATACAATAATCTTACAGGGAACTTTCAAAAAGGAGCCTTATAATTAGTTGTGTGCGCATAACTTCTTGTTTAAATAATGACTTTGCGTTTGTTAATTACTATTGAAACCCTTAAACAGCAGTTATATCCATTCAAGTGTTTGGTTTCCACTCTCTAAAGCCATGTGCCATAAAAACACCACTGTGCTAGGCTTCTGGCGAGCCTCCATGAGTGCCTGAGGGTGGAAGGGTAAGGGGGGCTTTCATTGCTGCTACCAGCACACCTTTTCTCCTCCTGCAGGTGATTAAGAAAGCTTTTTAAAAGGCCACCTGTTGCAGATTAAAGGGCACCTGGGACCAGGTTTCTCCTCTGATGTCTGAGAAGTGCACCGCGATGAATGCGCCAGCTCCAGTAATGGTGGTTTTTGATTCACCTGAGGGTTATAAAGATGTAGAGCGCCTCAGCCAGCAACATATTGTATGGCTTTGTTTAAGGTGGAAGTTTAACTGTTAAAGGAACAGCGTTTTCCTGAGGATTGTGTAATGTGGGCCTTTGACACGTTTTGCCTCGGTTGTTTTGTTGAGGGTTTAAAGGATCTTTACTTGTGTGATGCTCACAATGCACAAAGTTTAGGCATACTTTATACAAGTCTGTATCTGTATCTCTTGGAGGATGTAGTGATTAGTCAGTGTGTTTCTGAATGATATAAAGTGCTTTTGACATTCCGCTTTTACAAGGGTTGAGCATATTGCATGAAGTCAACACGCTGTGGCTTTCAGGTCCTTGTTTTCACAACCTGAAGCTGCACTTACAAAACAGTAGTGGTAATATGTAAATAACAATATGAAAATGATCTATTTTTAACATATATTTTGTATTTGTTTTTCAGTTTGATTGCACATAAAGTTCAAGAAAATCCATTAATGAAAAGACAAACTTAATAAATTCATATTGACTATACTATACTGTATACATATATTTCATATATGTTTTTAAAATTTATAATCGAATAGGTAAAATTTGTATATGTACGATATGTTTCATAAAGTCAAACCCAAAATTTATAGTCAAATCTGAAATAGGGCTGTTAAATTAAATCATGCGCATCTCGTCAGTAAAGCCTGTTGTGTGATTAGTAGTAAAATGCCATTATGGATCAGCCAGGCTATCACCTTTGATTATGCGATATTGCCCAGCTTGTCGGTGAACTACGACTTTGTGTAGAAAATGCAGTTAACTACTAATCACAGAACTGGCTTTACTGACGAGGTTTGTCTGAAAAAAATGTAATTATGCCATTATTTACTTGCCGTCAAGCCACTCTAGACCTGAACTTTCATCCTGGACTTTCTTGTTTTAGACGAACACAATCAGGTCCTGGCTCTTCTAAGCTTTATGATGGCAGTAAATAGTGTTTGATTTTTAAGATCCATCCATCATAATCAGTGCTCCACACTGCTCCAGGTGATTAATAAAGGTCCTCTAAAGTGAAGTGATGCGTTTGTGTAAGAAAACCATATTTAAAACTTTAAAAGACCCGTAATGTCTAGGCTACAGACGTACGGATGTTCATGACAAAATGCTGTTGCAGCAGATGATGTAGGCGTAATGCAAGAAAATTGTGGGGTAATTTTCCTTTTATCGGTTAACTATTTCCTCAAGTACTGTATGTACTCTTGTATCAAGACTTTTGTCATAAACTTCCATTATTATTATTAATAAATAAGTTCAGATGCTAAATTGGCATTTCTTTGAGGCTGGGTTTTTTCTACATTTTAGGTGAAAGTACTTGAGCACTTCACTCAGTATCAATATTTCATTCAAGATTGCTTTTGGAGGCACTTGCATTTAAACTTTTCAAATGTATTAGTTAAGGTTGTTAAAAGTAATATGGTGCCATAACCCATTAATAGGGCCTTTCACAGTGCAGGAACAATTTCGCAGTACCCAAACTAACTGGAACTACCCACTTTTTGGCGTGTTCGCACTGCAGGAACTAGGAACGATTTTAGTTCCAGGAACTCTGTTTGGAGGAACTAAATTAGCTCGAAGTACTTTATTACTGTACTTTTAGTTCTGGAACTAAAGCAGTGCAAAAGGCCCTAATGCTTAATATTTATGAATTGTTGGTTACATTTAATTGCTGTTTTCCCTGAACCACATGAAACCAACACTAACACACAGAGAATTTTTCCATGAATCTTGCACGTGTGTTTTTAAACTAAAAGTTTTCCTTTTCTGTATTGTGGACACTATTATTCGTCATTGACTCACACCTTAGCATTCACCGATTCAGATACACCGATGCATTCCAGAGGTCGAGTGGGTGGAATGTGGATAGAGACACTGGCTCTTGGAGCGTGACTCTACTGCATGTACTGGCCTGGTGTGCCTGCCTGTGCCCACTCACTCAGGAAGCCTCTGCCCCAGCATAATGTCTGCCTTGTGCAAAAAGCCACTAATTCATTCAGACTAACAAGTAGCCCAAGGGAAGGCAGAATGTGCTTTAGAGATTTTCAGCCATACTTGTTTTGGCATGACACCGCTTTAGGTGAGATCTCCCCCCCCCTTCCCCCCCCCCCTGCTCGCTATTAGAAAATAGAACAGCTTTTGTCTGTTTTAACTGCTCGGGACTGACTTTGCCTTTGAGGGCTTCAGCAGTTGAAGGGGCATGTGAAAGGCATGATAATGGCAATTTTCTTTTTAACAAGCGGGTTCAAAGTGAAAGGGATCTGGGAGCATCCGAGGCATCCATCTCACCTGTAAAGAATGTTCAGCATCTTAGCTGCACAAAGACGCTTCTGTATAGTAGCTGTACGTTGAATGGAGCAAGTCAGTCACATTCTTCATTCTGAAAAATATGCAGACGTTTGTCTGTCTGTTTCTCGCTAATCTTTAAATTAGTCTCAAGGTTGTTTGAACATCATGGAGGCGCAAGTAAACGTGCATGTGCTCGTGCTCACTTCTGGTTCTGGCTCTTTGTCTGATTACAGTTGAGATAGTTGACGCTCCATGTGGTTGTGACTAAAGAGCAGTTGAGCTTGTCTTGCTGTTGGGCAACATCTGGTGGCAGCGCGAGGGAATTACAAGTGTAGTAAATAGTATGTTTATTTTAGCTTATAAATCACATATATCTTTATTTCCGTGCTTCTGTTCTGTCATTTTTGCTCTCTCACATAATGGTATGCAGAGAGCAAAATCAGACAGCAGGATAAGTAGCTTTTTTCACTCTTTTTTTACTCTGTGTGGTGTGTTTTTGAGACTGAGGCCTGTGCTTGTGGCTCCTGGAATTTGTGCGCGTTCCAAGGGAAGCATGCCCGCCCACGGGTATCCTGACTGGACTGAAGCCACAGGCACCAGCAGCGGTCACAGGCGGGGAGACTCTAGCATGTGCTGAAAAAGCTCTCAGATCTTCTCAGCCTCAGGCTGGCCATGAAACAACACACATACAGTGGACCAATGTCTGTTATGTGGCTTCAGGGCCTTATTTGTACAGTAAAACCTAGAAGGAATTTCTTTCTCTTTGCTGCCTTCACTTCTAGAAGACAGGCAGGAGACTGTTCATGATTATTGCAGAAATAAGAGCATGCATCTAAACGCATAACTTTTACTTTATGACTTTTATTTATTTATTTTTTTTTATTTATTTTAGTTTATATATTAATTTTACTTATGTGTTCAGAATTATTCATTTTAGTTTCACTTATTAATTTTATTTTTAGGTTATTGATTAATTTCTGTTATATTTCTTAAGATACATTATTCAGTTTTTTTAATTAATTGAAGATTATTTTAGCTTTTAATTATTTTAGTTTATTGGTTGATTTACATTTTTTATTCAAGATTATTTGGTTTAAAGTGTTTGCTAAATGACATATATTATTACATTTGTTGTTCTTTTTGTTTTATTTTAGTCTGCATCTACATAACTTTGCATTTTTATATTAATTTCATTTTATACTTATTCAATATTATTTTCGTTAATTTATTAAGTTCAGTATTTAAGTTTAATTTAGATTTATTGTATTTATTTTGTGTATGTTTGTGTGTATGTATGTGTGTGTGTGTGTATATATATATATATATATATATATGTGTGTGTGTGTGTGTATAATTTGTAATTTTATTTTTTTATTTTTTAATAGACACTGCTTCATAAATCTAATTATTTCTGTAAAACAAATCATGCAATTAATTGCAATCTTTCACCTTTCTTTTTCTTCAGCCCTCTTTTCCGTGGGAACTCTGATGTTGACCAGTTAGGCAAGATTTTTGAGTAAGTACTATAATGGGCTAGTAACTCCAACAATATATTGTAAGAAATATTTTTAATAAGACTGTAATGTAATTAATTGCAATAACTGATTGTTGTGATTATGGGATTTCAGTGTGGTAGGGGTCCCTTCTCCAGAGGACTGGCCACAAGAGGTGGGCTTGCCACAGAGTGCCTTTTCCCCTCGCCCTCCCCAGCCCATAGAGGACCTGGTGCCTGACATGGATGAGCTGGGCAAATCACTTTTACTTGTAAGTAGCAGATATCAGTTTTGAGGATATTTTAAATGATTTGACACTAACTATAGAATGTCATTATATGAAACAATACCTTACGTTTAAGCATTTTAATGTAAACATATTGCATACACTCTGTTTACTTACTGTTTTCTCTTCACTTAGCGTTTCCTGTCATTTAACCCCTCCAGAAGGATATCAGCTTACGATGCACTGTCTCACCCATACTTCCAGAGTCTCGACAGCACCAGCAAGAGTCTGTACGCCCAACCCTTCCCCAGCAAAAAGCCCTCCCTGGAGGAGAGAGCTGCTTGAAAAGACATGGTTTTCCACTGTAGACGAAGCCCCCCCTCCCCATGAACTAGTCTTCCATAGCATAACATTACATGCTGCTTTTGAGAATATCACCCAAACTATTGGTCGATTGTGTTTTGTCTTTGCTCTCACTACTGCCAGCTAATATGGATCACAACATGCTGCCTGGAATTATATGTTCAACAATATCAAAAGCTGCTCTCAAAGGAAGTTTGTCTGCTCAGAGGAAAATGTGCTTCTCGAACCCGAAGCCGCATCATGACACTGCCAGGGATCGTTCGCCTGTTTGCTTAAATGCAACATATAAGTCTAAACTGAGTCTTAGCTGCACATCACTGCCATAAAACAGCAAGGTCTTACGTGGGACCGTGCCCGTCTCACATGGATTACGCAAACGTAGAACCACAACTACTGCAAATTCAGGCCCGTTGAACGGAACCTCTTATTTTACACTTTAGGATGTAATCGCTAAGTCATTTTTAGCATTTTTTTTTTTTGAGTTCACGCTTCCAAATCCTCTTTGGCCAGAAGGATGTTTGTATTGTTTTCCATCACATTGTTCCTTCACAGCTCAAGCTGGAGAGTGTGGACACGTCTTTTTGTGTGACTGCATAATCACAGACACTCTAGTGCTTTATTTAATGCGGCATTTCTTCACAAGCATCCTGGTGTCATTTGAATCATCCAGGACAGAGCTACCAAATGCTCTGAAGCACTATTTAACACCATATTTCATTATAATGTACTTGTAGTTTTTTTTTTTTTTTCAATATCAGTTCCACATCCTGTTCACTTATTTTATTGTGTCAGTGTTGATTGTTGACTTTTTTTTTTCTTTTTTTGGGGGGGGCATGTTATGTCTTAATTTTAGTGAACTTGAAGGTGTAGATTGTAGAAAACTCTTTGATACGTATACCAAACAGTCTGCACCCTGTCGTCAGGGATTTAGTGCCGAGACGTAGTTGAAGGATGACCCGCGCCGGGTTGCATGTTGAATTTAGGGTTGATTTAGAGCAGAAACAAGCTGAGATGGGTAACCGAACTACATGTATGAAAGCGTTAGTGCGTAGTTGTGAAAGTATAGTAAAAGTAGCTCTAGAGTTGGCGAGTGTTAGGTTCAAAGTCAGGTTGCGAGATTCGTTCAAGGCTCGGAGAGTAATGTATTATTATCCCACTGATTAAGTCCAGGTTCTTTATACTACATCCTTCCATTTCCAGTTTCACGTCTGGATAGTTCACAAAATGTGCACCAAGTCCGCTAGATGGGTTGCCTTCAAGTGGAGGGAAGGAAGGATGCTTCCTGTTGATTCCAGGTGAGGCTGTTTGATGAGGGATGAGGAGCTATAGGTAGGCACTGTACACTAGTACTGCAAAACATTCATACAGTTAAAGGGATAGTTCACCCAGAAACGAAGACTCTGTCACCATATACTCACCCTCATAGCGCTTATGATATTTTGGGGAATGCTGGCAACCAACCAGGTCCGGGTACAATTGACTTGCATCGTATCTACAAAAACAAATGTATTTTTTGTGTTCATGCAGGTTTGGAACGACACGAGGGTGAGACAATCCCGATAGTATGTTCATTTTTGGGTGAACTAGCCCTTTAAGCACTGATGCTTGATTCATTCTCTCAGGATCAGTAACTCATTCTGTCACATTCCATGCTCAGGTCTATTTATAAATAGTTTTAGATTCAACAAGGGTTCAGGTTTTAGCTTAACTATTAATCTCACATAAATCCTTATCGATTATGGTCTCGAAGCTATCTGGATGCTACAGTATTGGGTTATTTATATCATTCGCTTGCATTTCTATACATTCAAACGGATAAGGAAACGTACAGTTGGTCATTTCAGCATTTACTATTATTTTTATTTATATAATATTATTATTAATAATAATATTAATATTATATTTGATGTATTAGTTGACTGTCGTGCTGCAACTTTTGTACTGTTAATATGTTTAATTTCACAAATATTCTGTGATCAGCTATTCGTTGTCTCAGTGCATCAATCGAACAAATGATTGGTGTATTAACACCACCGTCTCCACTGAACTGATGCTGTGACGCTGGCACAGCTTTACCCTCCGCGAGATAAGCCTGTGATTGGATTTGGTGATTTCAGAGGGCATTAGATATCAAATAATGTAAACCAATGTAACTGTATTCCTTTATGTTTGTGAGTCTTGTTTAGAACTAATCCGTTTTTGAGCTTGGCTAGTCTGGTGAATAATTCATAGTGTTTTAACATTACAGATGTATTAAATGTTAGGCTTTCGAATGTACGACCCATTCTTGTTAGAGATGAAATTTGAATTTTGGCATGACGTTATGCTGAAAAAAATAGCACCTTTCATATTTGTCCATCTCAGTGCTTTTCCCCATGAATTTTTATTATTTTTTTTATAGTGAATCTGTTGTTGATTTCTTAAACTTTTTTTGTTGTTTGAAATGATTTGCTTTAGTTAGTCATTTTCAAAATGAATTTGATTTGTGTAATCGGATATCATTTTAAGCAAATAACATTTGAGAGCTTGAAATTGCTGGACATTGGTACATTTTTTTCTCCCTACATTTTGTTCTTATTTATTGACTTTTCGTCTTTTTTTTTTTTTTAGTTGGCTGTAATGCTTCACAAGGCATTCTGTCAATATAATACTCAAATTTGTGATTGGACAGTGATGAACTAATGGTGCTACACCTCATGTCACTGAAGACTTGAACAACTGTAATCAATTTGGCAAATTTGTTCCCAAGAAGACCGTAAAAATAAAAGTGTCTTTTTGAATAATCTATTATTATATTTTGTTGTTTTTTAATTGTATTTTATTTGTATTATATTTTACAATTTTTCAGTTTTTTTCCATTATGACTTAAATAATTTATAATGTACTCCAGACAGAGAATACTTTAAATTTAAAAATCATAAAGCTGGAAATCTCAATCCACAATTAAGTAATATGCTAAATCCACCATAAATACATATTCTAATCAATGTGCACAATGTTTTTATTCTGTTTAGCTGCTGCACAGACACTGTGTAATGAAAATCAATTACTACCACAATAATATGACTCTTTAATGTTATTTTACCAGCAGCTTAATTATTATGTTTTATTCATTGATAATCAAGTGTTATCACTTTAGACTGCTTCAAATGTATTTGGTTCATTGTACTTTTATTTTGAGGATGTATCTCTATTTTATATTCATAATATGTATATCTTTTAATTTTTTGTTGCTCTTTGTTTTAAGAATTTATGTAATCATTTTTTAAGTAATTATTTTAGCCATCTTTTAACTGTGCACATTGATTAGAAGTCGGAAGTGTTTGGTCAGGGGTTTCTTTTTTCCCACATTGGCTGGAAAGTTTTTTTTTTTGGTGGTTTTTTTCTTTTTTGTGAGCACCCAATCTGTGGTGTACGTTTTGAAATGTTATTTGGAATTATGTTGTAAGACGTGGGGATGGAAGAATGTGTACATGAAAATATTTTTTTCTTTCTTTTTTTTCTTTTAATCAGTGCTTTGATTGAAAGTCTTGTTCAACTGTATTTAATTGTACTGCCAAGTCATTTTGCGTTCTTCTGCTTTAGCATCTATATTTTTAAGCAATCAAACCGCATGTGGAAGTACTGTAGATCACATGACATTAATTTTGTTTAAAAAAAATTGTTTGGTTCATCTAGTCATGATTAGTCAGGTAAAGATGATTAATCATACAGTAAGTAGAATGTATCTTTTATGATGAAATACTGAAATTCAGTTTAAAATGAATCTCTTTTAAGCTATGTTTTTCCTGTTAAAACAGCACATTTTACATTTTGAAGCAGATGCTTTGTTGTTAAATTCATTTCATTGAACTACTATTGTCATTAAAGTGCAAAGAATTGTATTATTTTTGCAAGAACCAAATTGAAACGAGAGTGTTGGTCATTGTGCCCTTATAGGACCATATTAGTTTAGTTTTTTTCTTGGTGAATGAGATATGGTAGTATTTTGTACCTTTTTTTTTTTTTTGGACTGGTTTTGCTGCTAATGTTTGTCTTAGGCTCTGGCTCATGTATGAGTTTATTAAACTGGCCCACATAAAGATTCTAATTTGCTGCCATTAAGAAAAAAAGCTGCTTTTGCATTTGTTTTATATCTGTATCTGCCTGACGTTTTCGTATTTTTGTAAAATAAATATTCCAGTGTGTAAAACCGGGTTGTGAAATTGACTTCTTTGATGAGAGAGAACAAAACGCTTCCCTAAGTCTAAATTGGTTTATTATTTTACTTTAACATGAGGGGTGATTTGATAAAGATTAAGTATAGTCTTATAAACCTTAAAGGAACACTCCACTTTTTTTTTTTGAAATAGGCTCATTTTCCAACATCCCTAGAGTAATACAGATGTGTTTTACCGTTTTTGAAGTTGTTATTTTCTAGGCTGATATGACTAGGAACTATACTCTCATTCCGCTCCTTAATATCATTGCGCCTGCTTCACTCATGGTACGGCAGCAAAATTCCTTGATTATTACGCCGGAATGAGTTCCTAGTCATATCAGCCTAGAAAATCACAACTTTGCATTTTCCGCTAGTCTTAGTACACGATGCGACTACAGAAGAGTCAAGTTTTAAACAGGTTTAAATAAATGTAAAAATATCGAAACTCT
>JAUMHR010000076.1:10310882-10321713 GCA_032361145.1 Enteromius fasciolatus
TCTGCCCCTCAGTATTTCTTTTTTAACTATTAACTTTGAAAACAGTTGCGCTGCTCAGTATTTTTGTGGAAACAAAAAAGGTTTGTCAAATAGGAAGTTTAAAAGAAAAGTTTAATCTTCAAAAGTCCCAAATAAAGATGGAATCGCCCTCTAGTATTCGTGTTGAGCAGGGCATGCTGCTGATCAAACGCTAGGTGGCAATTATTCAGAAATTCTTGCAGTACGCTGGGAGTCAATGCAAGCACCAGAGCCATGTAAACAAAAGGCTGATTTAATAGATTTTGGCCTGTAGGTTTTAGGCAAAATCTGCAGAAATGGGCAAGCGAGATAATAGAGTGGTAAGTAGAGATAGTTTACAAACTTGCATCTTCCTAACACTCCAAGGTAAAATAATGAAGAGGCCTTTAAGCCGCAGTGCTAACGCGTCAAAACACTTACGTTAGCTAAACATTTTAGCCACGGCTGCTCACAGAATGAATGAACAATGTTATTAGAAATTTGTTGTTAAGTGTGTTACATGTTTGCTGTCTGGCACAAGAAGTAAAACGTGAATATTGCTAAGATAGCATGGCTAATGTTTGTGACTCAGGGATGCTAACTCGGCTAGCACACTTTTTTTACTTGACTGTCCATTTGTATTGAATGTGTGCTGCTGTATTTACGGTGAGCATATGACAAGTAATGCCTTGGTAATTAAAAAAAAAATATTTTCTGTCAAAGCGAAATAATAATAACATGTTGTATGCGTTTGGTTTATTAGAGTAGCCTGTGAGTGAAACGTGGATGCTGAATGGTGTGCTTATTAAGCATGCCTTGTGATTGTTTATGAAGTGGATTATGAATTTTAATGTTTGATTGTGTTTCAGCCGTACTTGAACCCAATAGCTGCTGCCAGAGCCAGAGGACCTGTTCCCAACTCTGGCCCCACCATTCAGGATTATCTAAGCAGACCACGGCCATCATGGTATGAAGACAGAGTTATGATGAAAATGGAAGCATTGATTGTGGATATATTTTAAAGATGTCTATGTTTGTTCTGTATATTAGGGAAGAGGTAAAAGAACAGCTGGAAAAGAAAAAGAAAGGTTCCAGAGCTCTGGCTGATTTTGAAGACAGAATGAATGAGGTAGAGTTTTGTTTTTACTAGAGATTTTCTTTAGACTCCGCTCTGCTTTCTGGATCTTATGTGCTTTAACTTATTTTTCTCAGCGATGGAAGAAAGTACTGGAGAAAAACAGGGAGAAGGTACTTGGTGGAGGTGAGAAGAAAGACAAGGAGAAGGAAAAGAAAGAGGTAATGGTTAATATAGAAATCTGGGCCTGTATTCACAAAACAAAAGTAGGGAGAAGATGGCTTGGAAATATTACAGTAGGGCCTATGTTATAACTTTGCATTCAAAAATCAGTAATCCAACATCAGTTATAAATTGGCAATCATAATATGTAATTACTATTATTATGGTTTGTTGTTCTCTTTAAAATGTATCTATCATTTCCCAAGTTATCTTTGTGTTTTCCAGAAAAAGAAGGAGAAGAAAAAGTCCAGTAGGGTGAGGAGACCTCTCCATTTTCATATCATGTAAACCAAAAATGCACTGATAATGGAAAAGTGAGATACTGGTTTCAAATAATCTCCCATACTAAGAGGATTTGAACTTGTAGAGCATTTTGTATCCATCTGGACTGTTATCCATGGGTAGATCCAGAGCAGTGTTATGTGACTTAAAATCTAACAAATTCTGCTTTTGTTGTGTTTGGTCAAGCATTCCTCATCTTCCTCCTCCTCCTCATCAAGTTCTGATTCCTCCTCCAGTTTCTCCTCAGACTCTGAAGATGATGTAAGTCTTGCTTGTAGTTATATTTACAGTATTTGTACATTATTTGGAAATGACCATACCACTGAATATCGTCTGGTCTTCTGCCTTTACAGGATAAGAAAAATGTGAAAAAGAAGAAAAAGAGGAAAAGATCCTCTGCCCGGCGAGCATCTGATGACTCTGACACCGAATCAGAGACTGATAGCAGGGTACCGTTTGTTAATATCTGCAGTGGGAAAATGATATTGTTTAAATACATTGTTCCTGCCTGTTAAAGTAGTATTTGGCTTAATTGAAAAAAACATTATTTGCCTTTTATTAATATTAATTTAACATAAAAGCTGAATTGCTGGTGGTAATGAAGAGATTTGTTGAGATTTGTGAGTCCTGATGTCCTTTGTCTCTAGGAGTCATCCAAGAAAAAGAAGAAACTGGATGGCGAGAAAGACAAGGTACTCAAGACTTATTTCAAGGCATTAAAGAAATAAATCACTCCATAAAAAGAAAACGTACCTTGACGTTTGATGTAATGTGAGTTTTTTTTTTTCTTCTGTACAACTACAGTTCGTAGTATCATATAATACACCCTATCTGTCAAGCTCTAAAAAGGATATAGTACTGACCATTTTTTTAATTTATATGAATATACACTACCATCCAAATTTTTGGGGTCAGTAAAATTATATTATTATTAATTAAATTATATTTAAAAAATAGTAATAATAACTTTAAGGGAACAAATTTAAATTAAGTGACATTTAAATCCATTTATAATTTTACCGAATGTTTCTATTACTAATAAATGCTGTTGTTTTGAGCATTTTAATAAAAAAAGATAAGCATATAAATTCTTATTCTTGTTTTTTAAGCATGTTAAAATGATTTATGAAGGGTCTTGTGACGCTGAAGATTGGAGCAGTGGCTTCTGAAAATGTATTATAAAATATTAAAATAAAAACAATAATTTAAAGTTTGTAATTATGTTTTAAAATATAAAATTGTTATTGTATTTCTGATCAAATAAATGTAGCCTTTGTGTGTGTTAAAGAGACCTTTTTTAAGAACATAAAAAAACACCATACACCACAAAACACCGTATTAAATGTTGTTTGAAAGGATGAAAAGGACGGCCGAATGAAGAGGAAAGCTGAAAGGAGTCACTCAGAATCCTCCGATGAGTCTGATGTAGGCAGAGATGTAAGAGTGTTTAAACCTTAGACCTTATCATGCATCTGTAAAGCACAGGAAAAACCATGTCACATGCTAAACTCAATGTGTTTGTTTTTTTGTTTTTTTTTTTAGGCTGAGTCCAGAAAGAAAAAACGCAGTAGTGAAGAGGAGAAATTTACAGTAAGGTTTCCAGTGTCATAGTTAAAGTGGATCGTTTTTTTTGTCCGAATGAGGGAATGACTACTGTACCTGCATCACTTACAGAAATGCAATTCGCTTAACGGAACTTCATAACGACAGTGTTTTAACTATTTACAGGACAAGTCTAAGAAAAAAAAGAAAAAGAAGAAGCATAAGAAACACAGCAAAAAGAAAAAGAGGAAGACTTCCGGCTCCGAGTTGGACTGAAGGGCTAGTGAGTGTGGCGTCCTGCACAACAGGCAGGTGGAATTTGGAGTTCTTTCTGGACTGTGGGGGAATAAAACCCTTTAGATGTTTGTCTAAGTGACTCTTAAAAGTGAGTGCTGTTAAGCACCGTGCGGCTTTGTGGCAGACTTGGATGAGAGGATCATATGGTTGGGGATCCGAAAGGGGTGCGGGGTTCATCATGCCAGGTTTGTGTTTGTTCTTTTAAGCAGGTGATTCTCAGTCCAAATAAAGGTCATTTACACTCTTTACGGCCCTGTGTGCAGTATCTGTTTGCTGATGTGTTTCTGCATGAGAAATGCTGCTTTTGGGGTTGTAAAGGCATTTTGCATTAAATATTTATAAAAAAATACTTGCTTCCTTGTTTCCTTAAGTTGGCAATGGTTTTCTTTTTGTGATATGATCTTCCGCAGCATGTTAAAACAACTATATTTGTTATACCGATGTTTCAAATGCGATTTGTAAATTGTAGAATAAAAGACCACGTAAAGAAGGAAAAACTGCATAAAATTGTAATATACATATCTGTTCAAAGGTTTTTGGTTGGTAAGATGTTTTTGTTTTAAAGAAATGTCTAATTCTCTCTGAGCTTGCATTTATTTGATCAAAAATACAGTAAAAACGTACGTAATAAAATATTGTGACCATTTAAATTATGTTTAGATATAAACACATTTTGGAAAGTGTGAACAAATGATTAAACACAGCTGACGCCTCTTTCCTAATCAGCCCATTATCCTGTCAGATTCTCCTTTAAATAGAGCTAACTTCCCTTCTCCAGCATCTTGTTCTTTGCATCCCTCCACCGCCTCTTTAGTCTTAGATTACCTATGCTAACATCCACAGATAGATCACCGAAACCTAATACATCCACATTCATCATAAATCCTTTACTCCATCTAACATGAGATTTAATCAAACTGGAAATTAAGTGATGGGCGTCCGGCCAGAGGAGAACTGGCCCCAACTGCTCCTCGGTTCTCCCAAGGATTTTTTCTCCATTCCTCAAGGTTGGAGTTTTGGTTCCTTGCCACCGTTGCCTCTGGCTTGCTTGCTTGCTTGGGGACACCTACTTTCTATTGATTTTACTGTCACTTACAGAGATCGTCTCTGGATTTAAAGCATAACCAAGACAATTTCACGTCTATCTCATGTTTGCCCTCAATCGGCCACTGCGTATTAAGACATTTCCTGTGAAGGCAAATATAGATTTTTAGTATTATTATTATCATTATCACTCATGTACAAAATCATTTCTTATTAGCGCTGACAAAAAGTTGTGCTGCTTAATGTATATTTTTAAATTGTGATTACTTTTTTCACTTTTTCAGATTGTTTGATGAACGGAAAGTTCAACACCATTATCTTAAATCCTGAATAAACCTATTAACATCTCCAAACTTTTGCATAAGTTAATCCCATGAAAGCCATTTATTGACCTTTTGGTTTGGTAGTATTTTGTGTGTAAGTGAGTTTTTGAAGTGCTATTTTAACACTAGCTGTGGTCTTTAACGACACACTTAAGGTCTGTTCTGACTATTTATCTTAACCTTTGCTCGGACTGATTCTCGAAAACGTTGTTGTGTGTCTTAAGTCATGCATAGATCCAGGTGAAACTTTGCATGTCCTGTGTCTGTCTGGAACTTGAATGTCAGTCTGCTGGTTTCACACCTGTAGCAGTGTGTGTGTATGTGTGTGTACTGGAACTGTTCAAGTGACTTTCCTCATGTGATCTGACATTGTGTGCTAAAGCTGTGTCTATCTGCAGTGAATGTGTATCGGTGCCCTGTCTCTGGCCCTCAGGCTGACAGCAGTGTTTTGGAAGCTCGACCAGGTGTATGTGTCCAAATGGCGCGTGGGAGGGGCCTCAACTAGCTTCTCTCATTTCCCTGGCAAATACTGTCACCAGTTCTCTTTTCTTGTCACACAGCTTCTAGAGATTATATAGCAGAAATGGAATGTGTTGGAGTCACTATGTTTCTGCTCATATTTCTAATCATTCCTGGTAAGATGCTTTTTATTCATTTTTGAAGGATATGCAGCAGTAATGGTACACACTAAAACTTGAAATATATTTTTGGCCAAAAATGTGAGGTTAAGCCAAAGGCAGTCAACGTTTGGGACATCTTCTAATTAAATACATTTCTAGAGTTTAAAAGTTGCTGTAAAATAAATGTTGATTATTTAACCTAAACGTGTCGTTCAAAGTTAAGCACAATATCTAAGAAATATGATGGAGGGATACTCTGGAAAACATGTCATTTCAATATTTGTTTGTAAATATTATTTCCTATTGACGACTGTTGACTTGAAGCAAAAAGCAACCTTCTCTGCACAGTAAGATTACTTTAAGTAGCAAGGTGGAATAGAACTTAATATAGAATTGTGGTTCGGTTTTAATTCCGTAATTCTAAAATAGTGTGCCGATTAGTTTCTGCATTTGGATGTTTTCACTTCCATTTTGTTATCTTCAGTGGAATATATTCCCACTGTAATTTCAGTTCGCAAACTAAGGTATATACAGTGTGTGTGTGTGTGTGTATATATATATATATATATGAAAAATGTATTTGAAAAAACGCAACTCTAATAAAAAATTGATTAATTGTAATGCACAAAAGTAATACACAAGGAAAAAACATTATTTTTAAAAATTGTTGCACAGACACACACAAACACACACACACACACACACACACATATATAAATATACCCCTTTAAATCTATAAAATCAGATATTATATTATTAACTTGTTCTATTCTTTTTTTTTTTAAATAAATGAAATTCGTAGCATCTTAACATAAGCACAAAATGTCCACAACTGCACTTCAATCACCACACAAAATGTTTTAAATGTATAAATATGACTCACAGTCTTATGGCAGACACATCCTACATTTAGCCTTCCGTGTCACATTTGAGGCTTATTGGATTATTCACGGTCAGGCTTTTGTCCGTTTTCCAGTCCACTCATTTGTTTGTGCATTTTGGTAGCAGCATAAACGGCCGTAGTGGATTATCATGAGGTGTGAATAGTCTAATGTTTGGGGACGCACAAGGAATCGCTCATTCACTTCTTGGTGTGAACAGCTCAATTCCTAACGCCTATTGTGGTGGTTTTATAAGTGCACTGTTGCTATCCGCTCAATAATCCTCACCTTGTTTGGAGACAATAAGATCAGAACAGGCCAAGCGCACTTATTAGTGATGTATTCATAGCTTAGTGTGGCGTAAACACAGGCACACTTTTTGCTTCCACCAAATCTGCCCTCTGGTCCTTGATGCGTGCAATAAGGGTGTCTTTATTTATTATTTAGCGCATAACACGAGCTGCGCAGTCATCTATTGTAAGGCACAACACTGGCTGTCAGCAGGCCGGCAGAAGCTAGTAAAGGGGGTGGATATGGCCGTGTCCGGGTAGTTAAGAGGCCTGAGAGTGATAAGAGGGAGGAGTATGAGACTGTTTACCTGCTTGCTGCCTACCTGCCTGCTGCCACACGGCCTTGCCTAGCAACGTAATGCAGATTAACAGCTGTCAGTTAAAACAGGGCCTCCGCTGCATACGTTTATTTCATCCATGCCAAAGAAATCTTATCCTTAAGTAAATGAGATACATCAGTTCAGCCCATTAAGTTACCTTCCCGGCATCAAGGAAGCTTTATTCTTGCGATCAGGTCTCCATGACTTCATGAGTGTTTGCTCACGGACCTGTTCAGACAAATTAGAGAGAACTGGATGTTTGATTACTATCGTTCTGAGAAGTCGGTCAATATTTGCTCAGGCAGGTATAGGATCAGGACAAAGGCAGTGGTGATTAGATCTGCATGTGGACTAATTAATGATGTGGCTAAAGCCAGTAGCATGCTGGAGTTGCAGATGATGTGAGGGATGTCTTATTCTGCAAATTTTCTCCTACAGTATACGGCTTATTTGAAGTGTCTGAGCCAACCGGAGGAGATTAGCAACGGATTTAGATGAATGCTTTAATCAGCAGTGTCACTGTTAATGAGAAACATTGCAGGTTCTGCTGCACAAATGACCAAAACATTAATATTGAGAACTTGAAGCAGTTTAAGTGTACTGGATTGGCTCTTGTAGTGTACTTTAAATATTAAGAGCATATAACCTGTACTGCAGATAATATAATATTAAGGAACGAAAGGACACAACGGAGAAAATGACAGAGATAATCTAATATTGTCTCATTTCCATCCCTGGCCAAGGCTGCCAACTTTTACCAATTGAGCGCCAGACTCAGCAGTTGACACACATCTCAGTTCTCACGCAGTCAAAAGCACCTTCAGTAATATTGGATAAACAGATTTGGTGAAGGCTGCTGTGCGCATTGCTCTGGAAATCACCTGTTTGTGTTTTCGTAGAGAATCACTTGTTGATTTCTTGAGCACCTGTGATTGCCCATTGCGTTCAAGTTAGTCTGAATTTACTGGGCTCTAACGGCAGATTTTTTCCCGCGCACTTGACAGTCTTTTCACTGTAAATAAGGTCATTCTACGTCGTATAATGAGGATGTTGAGTAAAACACATATAAAAAATCTGATAGATGCAGAAATCAAAAGTATATATGATATGTGTCTGTGAATGTTAAAGCGCAAAGAGACTGCTTTATAAATAATCTGCTTATTTTTGCATATCTTTGTGTGACACCATTTAATCTAGGCTACTAGTTATATAGATACTGAAGGAGGCTACGCATGGCACTAATGGTGCATGAACCATTACATCACATAAACATCAGCAGAACTGCTCTGAGAAATAAACTAACATAAACATCTCCCAGTTTTATTTGAGAAAAGCTTAGACACTCTAAAACTCAAAGGTCCGCTAACCAAAATAAACATTTGATTTAACATGAAATGATGACAAATTTATTATTATGTTCATCATACTGTTATGTTTATAATAACATTCTTTATAATAATTATTAATTTTATACGGAATATATATATAATGTTTCTCCGAGTTTTACAGTAACTTAGTATACCTCTGCTGTGCAAATTTTTGCCAAAAAATAACAAATAAAAATTGACATTTTTATTGAAATTTATTTATTTCTTTAGTTATTTATTTTTCATAAGAGAAACTATAATAATTTTATTAAAGTGGTTTAGAATTTGTTGTATTAAAGGATTTGTTCGCTCAATTGTTGTCATTGTTACTAATAAGAATTATGGTTTAATATATCTGGTGATACCGTGAAACCCTGAGTTGTTTATCATACCTTAAAAATATTATATTTATAGCATACATATATTTATAAAATAGAATAGTTACATAGTATATATTATTGATTTACGTTAAAGATTTGTAGTGTGTTATTAACATTTACATTGGAATTTAATATATTTTAAATGTACTAAGCTTCATATTTTCAAATGTGTAATTGCAAACATATTTAAATATAAAACTACTAATTACCAGTGGTCATTTTCAAATAACAATGTTTTTTTTGAGCAAGGGTTGTGAATCTTTTACATACAAAAACTGTATGACTTTTTTTGCCCTAAAGAGAGAACCTGTGCTGTAACTTGTGCAACTATCATGTGTTGCTATTACACACAATGGTTTCAGCATTCACATTTTAACTGACTTTGTGCAAAAATGTTTACTTTTACCGTAAATGATAACCCCCCTCCCCCACCCCACCCCCTGCAACAAAACTGTTGTGTATATGTTGCTTATATTTTTTGACACTACGAGTCATTAAATACCATTTAACACTCTCAATTGAACAGGTACGGACTCTAATTGCACAGAATGCGTTTCACTGCAGCCCGCACAGCATGGAAAAGTGGGGGACTCAATGCTCCTCAAGGTTGAGACTCACTTTGATGTCAACAATGTGACGTTTCAGGGGTCCTGGTGCAAGATTAAGCCTAAAAACACTATTTTGTTCACTTTCGACAACGTCAATGCCATCCTAAATCTGCGCCTAACGGACCGCCTGGAACTCAATTTGCCTGATGTCTCACTAAGATTTGAGCACCTGTATGAAGACACGCAGGGAGAATATGAGCTGCAGATCAACATCGTCTTCCCAGGAATTCCCAGTCCAGTTCCTGTCACAAAAAGAGTGACAGTCACAGTTAGTGGTAAGATCATTTGAGTGTTATGCGTATTATAAGGGATCTCATTTATGACTGCTATCGATGTAGTGTTGTCAATATGTCTTTGTATCTCACAATTATGACTTTATTCACCTTATTTTTCAACACAAATTATGTCTTTTGTGCTCCCAGTGCCTGTGTCCATCCCCGTTATCAGCAAGACCCCAGAATCAGAACTGGTGGAAGACAGGGACAATGTGACGCTGACTTGTTCTGTTGAACATGGGACAAATGTTCAGTACAAATGGCTGAAAAACAACATGGTGGTTGGTCCAAGTGAGCGGCATACATTCTCACAAGATAATGGGACACTTGATATAAACCCTGTAAAGAAAGAAGACATTGGTCAATACATTTGTGAGGCCCAAAACCACATTAGCAGTAAGCTAAGCAAACCGGCTAAACTCATTGTGTTCTGTGAGTATCTTTTGTACTTTCTGACTCATTTATCATCTGTTATCATTCCATGCGTAAATCATTGCACACTGTCCAGCAGGTTCCTCCTGCAGCCTGAGAACTACCTGAATCATTACTCAGATGTCAAACATGATCTGTCCTGACATGTCCTTTAACTAAAGTCAATCTGATATATAAATGTGGATTAAGAAACTAATTTAAAAAGTTGTATCTCTAAAGAAATTAATAGTATCTGATATCAGTAGCCTAATAAAAGTCAATTTATTTTATATAAAAAGGGGATTTTACTATATCACTAATAAATGAATAGTAATAAAGTTAATTCTAGTAATTAATAGTAACAGATCTAAAACAAAGTAATAGAAAATTCCGATGATTATTTTAAAATGCATTTGGAAAAAGAAACTACTAATGAAGTTTTTTACCATTGTAATGTTTTTCAGATGGGCCTTATAACTTAGCGGTAAATTCTGACCAAGGTCTGAAAACCGAAGGTGTGTTCACGGTGAACCCGGAGGAATTGGTCTTCTTCGAGTGTATTGCAGACTCCAACCCTCCCAACACCTGCGCCTGGATCTCTAAGACAAAGAACGGCTCAGAGGTTCTCAAGATTGGACCACGGTTTGAAGTGAAGCCGTATGAATTACCCCAGAGTAAAGAGTTCTTGTGCAGGGCATTCAACAATATTACTAAGAAGCAGGACGAGACCAAGTTCACACTGGTGATGGCCAGAATTGACAAAGGTATGTACACTACTCCTATTCCTAAAACTACTAGTGGTTCTCCTTAAAAAAAAAATAAATAAATAAAAAAAAAAAAAAAATATATATATATATATATATATAAATAAAGAAATATAACATTTTGCTTAAATAT
>JAUMHR010000076.1:10333260-10348651 GCA_032361145.1 Enteromius fasciolatus
ATCATTTTATATATATATTTATATATATATATATATATATGTATGTGTATACACGGTGGGTATGTAAAGTATTCAGACCCCCTTAAATTTTTCACTCTTTGTTATAGTACAAAGAGTGAAAATTTAAGGGGGTCTGAATACTTTCAGTACCCACTGTATATACACAAACACACCTATACACAGCCAGGGGTCTTTACACGGGTTGCAGCCAACAACTATTGATGGATTATTCACATACTGCAAATGCGAAATCACATTAGATTTGGTGGTGCCTGGCAAAATTTGCATGCATGGAATGAGAATTACAGCCAAGAGGGAAAGTAACTACACTTACTTTAAGTTTAAACTATTGAGTTTGGGCATAGGGCGTTGGGTGTTATTTGTTTTATCCCCTATAAAAAAGTTGGGCTGCATCTCAAATAAAAGTTAGTTTGAACCGTTCAGCTGCTGTTGTTTATCAAGCTCTTGCAGAACTGGAGATAATTTGGTCTTGTCTGTGTGAGGGATATCTGCCACATTGTTCAAAATGAAATGAAGTACCATCAAAATAAAAAAAATTCTCAGATTTTTCTGTATGTGTTTGTTTGCCCAACAGAAACTCCCTCCGGATCTGAACCTTCTGGAGCTCGAGGAGTGTAGAGATAAGCTGAAAAGACAACAAGCAGCTGTAAGTGCCACATTCAGAGAAGTCTATAAAAGAAACTTCACTCTTCAAATAAGACAAAACAAATAATTTATACATTTTTTTGATTTATTAAATTACTTGTTATAAATATTTTTAGAGTTTTCAGGCACTATAATAATAAAAAAGTGCAGCAATAATTTCAGATCATGTCGTATTATTTTTGATGTCTCCTTTTAAAACCATTTATGCCTAAGTATTTAATCTTTTCCATGCCCGGAAAGTCAGGGGAAGTATTAATCCCGTTTTCTGACTCATTTCTTAGCTTGTATCTCACCCTGGTGTAAACGTCACAGTTTTATTAGTGTTTTTACAACTTCCCAGTGTGTGGTGTAGCGTGTGCTTGTGAGTGCGTAAGTACATTCTGTCTGGGGTGATTCACAGTTCACTGCTGGCTGCAGCCTTAAAAAAAAGAGGAATGTCAACCTCTGTCTTTGTTGTTTCTTGCTTAAGATGCTTGCTTACGCACAGCTGTCCTATCGGCTTTAGGGTGAAAGATGAGGTCCTCTGGATCCTTGGGGGTACCCAGTGACTCAGACGCTATCTGTTGTGGCCGGCCATGGGTAGAACGTTTGCTTGCAGGGCAGCAGCCCTGGGGTCACCGGGGGGGGCCCTGTACGCTGATCCCAGGTCATGGCAGACAGCTGCATGCATCAGAGGAGGAACTGTTTGAGGCAAAGTTCCTGCTGAATGCCATTAATTCTCACTAAGCATGCTCACATAGTGTAGTATTTTATTCATGATTTATGCAAGCTCCTCCAGGGTCATTTACATAAGAGAAAGTGGCCTTATTGACAGTAATGATGCGTTTTCTCTCTCAGCCCATCTGAAATGATTTTGGAGACGGCTCTCTCTGGAATGCCCATATGCACCGTCTCTGAATGTGTCGTTGGCAGATGTAGGTTATTGTGGATTGGATGGGTCAGTGGGAGAGAAATCCATCTGGTCTATTGGAGGTGGCAGCCTATTCTTCTGCTAACACGGAGCTCTGACACTTCTTTGGCATGAGCTCATCACTGAGCTAATTGCTCGTCTGCGGTGCAAGTGTGTTTTAGAATAAGCCTGTTTTTTAATCTTTTTTTTTGCTGGACAGGAAGAGGTTTTCAGTGCTGACAACATTCTCAGCAGTTGTTTCTCACTAGTATTTGCTGCTGAATTGGGCTGGTTAACTTTTAAGTATACTAGACTAAAAGGGTTTTATATGATGAGCATTTGATTTACAAATGAACGTTCAGGTATTGTTTGGGGTCAGTATAGTATGTTGTAGATATGTGTGCTTTTATACAGCAAGGATGTATTCAATTGATTAAAAGTGACATTAAAGACTTCTAATTAATGCTATTCTTTTTAATGCTAGGTTCATGAAAGAATTCAGAAAGTCACAGTCTCAAGAAGAATGAAGTGGGAGATTCGTGCTTTTAAATGATCCCTTTATTGTTTGTTGTATCTGGCAGTGAATATCAATCGATTCGCTTGTAATATGAATAAAACCGTATTGACCAGCACCCAACAGATATCTTGTTTACCGCTTTTGTTCACTCTATTATCTAATGGAGTTTTTCTTTAAAACAGCATTACGTTTAATTGATTAGATGAATACAGAGAAGTCTTTTCTTGTAGTCATTAGCTAAAATGAACAATATTAATGATGAATTTTTTTAATTAATTGATATTTGTTTATGTCCTTATGAAAGATTGTCGTAATTGGAAAATAAGCTGGAATTGTAAGTTAGTCTGAATTTGAACGTAAGTCCTCTCTGCTGTAATTTGGATTTGTAGAAGCAGTGGTAGAGAAAATTGCAGGCTGTTTACTGCTCTGGTGCAAGCACTGGTTAATAGATTTCTAATTAGAGTTATTACCCATGCAGGAGTCACTCACAGTTGGCTGCCGGGAGGCATACAGAGACAGTCTTGTGCCTCTCTGAGAGACAGCTTTGTTGCTCGTCGTTGTGTTCAGCTTGTCCAAGTCAGATAGAGTGTGTTGGCCACCTGTTTTCTTAAAGTCTCTGTCTTTTAGTTTTCGGAAACGGCACAACGGAAGGCTCCTCACAGCTTGTCTTCTCATTCTGGCGTCGATCCATCCTGTGGGGTCTCTGACAAAAATGAATGACCAATAGGTGGAGCAGTGAGCTTTGTGAAAACAGGCTCTCCTTCTTAGTCGAGTTCTCCTTTGGTCATCTAAGCACACAGAGAAAATGCCTTTACTCATTCTGTGGGTAAATTGCAGCTTGGAATTAATTCATATCTTTTTAAACCTGTATCAATGCTATTTTAGTATCACTGAGATACTGTTACAGTTTTTATCAACTAAAGTTGAAGTAGATTTTTCTTTCTTTATGTATTTATTTATTATTATTTTTTTTATGTGTCTATAGTCTTTATTAATTTATTTCATATATATTAGTATATTTAAATTAAACAATGAAAATAAGTTCGAATTAATATTTCTGTTTTCACTTTAATTTGTCATTTTTTTTTATTTAGTCTTTTAGTTCTTTTGCTGTCTTTATTAATTTTTTTTCCATTTTCATGAAGTTAAACAATGAAAATGATTTTGAATGAGTTTTTCTGTTATATATATATATATATATATATATATTTTTTTTTTTTATATTTAAAAAATATATAATTTTTTTTTTATGTATTTGTAGTTATTCTTTTATTTCGGCTTTAGTTATGTTAACACATGTAGTTAAACAATGGAAATGGGAAATATTTTCTTGGCAGTAATCTGAAATAAATATATTTAGTTTTTTTAATATATATATATTTTTTTCAGTTACCATTTATTTTGTCTGAAGTAACAATTTATATGGTTTCTTTTATTTTAGATAACATTATTATTATTATTATTATTATTTTTTTTAGATACAAAAATGTTTTGTTTTTGTAACTCATTAACTTTTATTTTGTGACTCATTCTTCAGAATATTTTCTTTTTAAATATCATACAGGTTTAGAACATGAGGCTGAGAAAATGATGCCAGAATTGTTATTTTTAGGAAACTATTCCTTGACGATCCAGCAGCTGATGCATATGTAAGAGCAAGTTGAGGTGCTCTTGAAAATGTCTCTTTCAGTTGCCTTCATCACACACACACACACACACACACACACAACCTAGCGCTCTCCTGCCAGTCGGTCTCAGTGTTTCGCACAGTGAGATCTGCTAACATACGACGCTGCTCAGCTGAGTCTGCCATCTGTTCAGCTCTCACCGACACACCAACACTTCACAGCCATCCCGCCCTCTCGTTCCTGACAGCCCCACCATGTGATGCACATATCGATCGTAGCATGCCTCAGTATGCCTTATATATGACCTTCCGTAGAGCCATTATTACCAATTGAATGTTTGGGTGCCCCAAGAAAACAATTATTATATTGCGCAGAGTCATCGTTGCAGATGTGGAAGACATGAAAAGCCTAAAATAGACATCAATTTAATTTTAAAGTCTCATGTTTCTTCTTCCTAGTTTGCAAGCCTCAGTTAAAGGTGCAAATGATTAAAAAGGTGTTAAATGCACAAAGCATTGGACATGTTGAACAGATGTTAACCTTTAGCTTGTATTCTCATTTTACAGGTATCTAAAAGAGTGGCAGACCTCATTTTGGAGAAACAGCCTTCCTATGTTAAGGTAAGCAGGGTGTCATATCCGGAAAAATTAGGTGTGCGGGATAAACTCAGACAAAATATGACTTCCAGCTTTTTTACCAATGTCACATTTTTGTGGTAACAACATATTAACCTGTTCCTCTTTTTCTTTTAAAAAACAAAATAGTAAAATTATAAATATATATATATATATATATATATATTTCAAATTTCAGATAATGGGAGCAGTCCATAATCTCAAAACCAGAACGATTTCATCTGTATTCATGTTAACATAATTTTAGTATCAAAAAATAATTAATTCTTTGTGTAAAGTATGGATGTTCATTTTGTTTATTTCTCCTAACCAACATATTTTTTTACCTTTTATATATTTTTCCCCTTCCAAAAATGGTCCCCATTCAATTTAAGTGCCTCTTCATAACCTTGACGTTTTGTTTTCATTCAACTGCATCCTAGTTACCTTGGTGATTTAAACCGTTAAGCTCTCTAAATATGTCTTCTTAAAAATAAGATTTGTGCAGTAGGTTTTGCAGATGAGGCTGAAGATACAGTGATTTTTATCTCAAATGCTTCCATGCAATTCGGGATCAAAGTGGAAATGAGCCAAGGCTCTGTGTCCTCTTCCCTCGGGTCATATTTCTCTTACATCCTTAAAAATCACTGTGAATCCCTTTGAAAGTGGATCACTTGGGATCACTTTGAAATTGCTCTTATTCTAAGATATTCTAGCCTGAAATGCTTATCTTTGATCCTGTGCTTAGGTTTTCACGTCACTCTCGACGTGTGAAATTGTTTTGTGTGTTAGGTTCACTCTTGATGAAGCCTGATTGGCTGAATGATTCATCATGTTCGCTGATGGATGCAGTATTCTGGTTTTAACATCAGAGGGGTCAAATTGAGTTTGCTTCCATATGTCTTTAGTTGTTTAAAATTCTGCTGGACCAAAACCTTAAGAAAATATGTTCTTTTCCATAATTTAAGTCATAATTTATTTATAAAATTGTATTAATTGTATGCTTCACCACTAAGGATGTTTTTCTTTCTGTGGGTTGGTGGAAAAGAAAGAATATTTTGTTTTATAAAATCAAAACAGTTGTCAAGTGTGATGTATCAAATTTTGCAGCAAATTCTGAAAGCTGTCATATGGCAATGGCATTGCTTTAAAAACTACAGATATGTTTTCTTTTTTTGTCCAGTTTATACAGTTTAACTGCATATGTCATACTTGACAATAACTCAGCCGGCGAACTTGGTCTGATGTACCATCCCTAAAGAAATGCTGTCCAACTCACTTTGTGTATGATGTGTGTTGAGGGCTACAGTGGTAGAGACAGAAATGTGTTACAGTACAGTGCCTGTACAATATAATTCAAAAGTTTGGGGGGGTTTAAGATCAAATAAATAAATCTTATGATCACTAATGCCCCGTTCACACTAGCAGCGACAAAACGACGCGATCCCATTCATTTCAATGGAGAGCTGGCGATATCCTGCGACAAGAGCGACAGCGGCCATCAGCGACCGTTGGCGACCGGATGTGGGCGTGTCCAGCGACGCAACAAAGTTCAGAATCTCTCAACTTTATGCAAATGAAGAGCAACTTTCGGGAGCGACAGCCAATAGGAAAGAAGACGATAGTGCTCATGGGATCATAATCCATCTGTTAGCAATTTTCCTGTTTTATACGATATGTCCCTGCCCACATACAGGGACATAAATGTGAAAAATGAAGCATGGAAAGGGGTGGCCTGATTCGCTGTCAACAATGACGTAACTAAGCGACCAGAATGAGAACGCCCACTAGCGACCTCGTCGCTAGCCTCTCTGGCGACATGCGGCGACAGAAGTCGCTGCTAGTGTGAACGGGGCATAAGGCTGCATTTTAAATCAATGATACAGTAAGAAATAAAATATTCTGAAATATTATAGCAATTAAATTTTTAATAAATAATGGCAATTTAATAATGATGGCAAGCTGAGTTGCTCCAGACTTTTATGTCACATGGTCCTGGATGGATGGACGGATTCTGATGTTGATTCGGTTCAAGAAAGATTGCTTATCAGTGTTTTCACAAAAAGTTTGCTGCTTATTCTTTTTTTATTGGGATTTTTAAAAGTAGAAGTTAAAGAGGAAAACATTTTCCTTGCAAAAAAAAAAAAAGTACTGATAATAATCAAAGCTTACAGACCCGATTTAAACAGGGTATTTGAATTGCTAATAGTCAGAAAATACTTTTTGGTGTTGTCCTACAAAATAAATATAATGCGTTGTGAGCTTTTTAAAAATGTGATCATTATGAAATGTAAAAAATGAGAAGGAATGTTATTAAATTAATACCGGTTTGTTCTATATTAATGGAAAATACATTTTAAAAAATCAGAAACTGAATATCGGTAGAGTTTTGTACTGATACAAATCCTTCATTTAATCGCTCACAACAATGGGTGAAATGTACAGTTATACTGTAGACGGTTCAATTTGGTGATGCTAGTGGCTTAGAAACTACATGCATCACCCATCACACGTCTTCATCCTAAATGGAATGAAGATATTCATCTTCTGACCTCAATCTCCGTTTTCATAATAGACATCTGAACAGAAAACATTTAGAGATTACTGCTACAGTCATGTCACAGCAATTCGCCCTTGAGTCATTGTAAGCCAACACAAAGAGCATAAGATATTCTTCCCGCATTAGTCATTGTGTAGGACAAATACCATATTTCTTGACTTCTCAGATGCTTTTATACAATATTGAGAATGCACATTGAATAAAATACATCTCTTTAAAAAATCCTTTTACCTATTTATAGCTAAAGTTGATGTTTTAAAGGTCCAGCCTTAAAACCTTAACAAGAGGACGCTACAGGAATACCCAGTCATACATAGTCAAAAATGGAGTCAATGAGTCACCAAAGCACACACGAATAGAAAGTGCTATTTATTTCTTTACTTTTTTTAAACCCTCGCTGTCTTAAACAACGGATGTTAACTCCTAAGAAATCTTCGTCAAAAGGATGTCGAGAGAAATATGGTTATTTGTGTTCCTCTATTTGAAGAGCTTTTAAGTCTGCTGGTACTTTGCCAGAAGCCATTTTACACCTCAGCAGCCTGCATTTGTCCCAGGCCTTTCAGAAATAAGATGGGATTTCAGCCATGCATTTGAGCTGTATTATATACCACCCATGCTTTTAGATATCTGCGATACATTTTCTTGCGCCCGTCATAGAAATAGTCAATAAGTGGTATATCACATCACTTGGGCTCTTTTCCAAAACTATGCTGCATACAGCATACATAGGCGGATTATGTCACTTTCTAAGGCATTATTCTGACTGAAATAAAACCTCTGTGTATGCTTTAACTCTATTTCAATAATTTCAGTCAAATTTGACATCAGTGTATTGGTAAGCTAACAATACCTATTCTGGTACATTAGACCATGAGAAGGCGGTCACATAAGAGATGGATTCTTTTATTTAATATTTTATGAAGTTAGTCAGGATAGATTGTTTAATTTTATGTGGATGAAAATTAGGCTGTGAAGGATAGATTTGAGGTTCATTGACACCAAGAATCGTTCCTCTGTCTGTTAACGTTATAGTTGTGCTGTGGACCTCTTTATTCTAGAACAATAATTAAAAATATAGTTACAGTTATTATAGATATCATGAAAAGCCCTTTACAGTTTAAAGACCATGATCTCACAGAATTTAATTTAATTAAATTTTTTTGTCGTTTATTAATCTTTTGCGAACTATTTATTTATTTTTATTTTCTTCTTTTATAACCGTAATAGAAATCAAAAAGTAACAGCAAATTTAGAACCCATCCCACCCCTGGTAGACTTAATAAAAAATAAATAATAAGTAAATAATATAATAATAATAAAATTAAAAATAAAAAAAAATTGACACCGCATTTAAAAACTGAACGCCTTAAATTTTTCGGAAACGAGTGGATTCCTATTAAAAACTATTTTGCCGATCAACAATAAATGAGGAAAAAAAGATCAATTCAGTTGAAATTGCACGTCTAATTCTGTGAAAACAAAATACTGATTAAATCTTTCTTTGGAAACGTTGATGGAACAATCCATTTGATTGAGGCAACACTTTCCCAACATAGGCGGAAATTTCATGCTTTCTGTGTTTTCACTAGTGTATGGTAGGAGGCACTATTACACAGCTTAGTATTAAACATCTGAATTGGAAGACGAAGAAGCGAAAACAAGCAATTACGCATGTAATTAAATGAATATAGGGCTGGGCGATAAATCAAATGTGATATTTGCGCGCATCTTGTCAGTAATGCCGATGACATAATCGATATTATACATCAATATTATGAAATAATACTACGGCTCTATGTAGTAAATGCTGCTCCATTTTAAAAGCAGGTGAAAATACCACGTTTAACAACGTTTTTACTTCAAACTTACTTCATAATGTCAGTCGAGCACTTGAAATAAGCACCCTACGTCCTTTGGACTGAGATTTACTACTAATCACAGATTCATTGAAAGATACATAAACTTAATGCAGCTTTTGCCAAAGCTTCATCCCTAGATGCATACGTAAAATAACACAACTATCAAGCATTATAAATCAAAACTGCCTAATGTTACTGAATGATCATCCAGGAAGTGGTATAGGACTGTGCAAGCTTTGGAAGTGTTGATCGACGTTGGCAGTTTTTGTAAGGAGTATTTTAGGGGCCCTAAATAAGTGAGCCCCCCTGAACAATTGCTTGGGGCTTAAACACTCTACTGGTCGTGGTTATGTTTAATTTTATTTGTGAGTGAATTTAATACTAATCTGAGATTTGACTAAACGCATTTACTCGTACAGAATTGGATTTAGCTCTCAAAACATGAGTGACAACCATGTTTTTGGCTGCTGTGTATGTGGAGATAGTGAGTCACTCTTGCTTGAGCTCCGAAGCCCACTGGATCCCTTAAGGACCCTGTGACTCAGCGGTGCTATGGCTGGGTTCAGCTTTTTGCTCTAGTGAGGGCAAATCCAAGGGCACTTCAAAAACTCTCTGAGAAATAGATTCCGGTAAAGAAATCCCACAGATTTATTGTGCAGATGCCTGGCTAAACGACCAGCCTGTGTTTCCTCAGCGAAGACACCCTGTTAACCTCACGCCTTCCATGTGTTTGTCAGTAGACCGAACGGCAGAACGAATCAAACACTGCACTTTTTGTTTCCTTCCTGTTTGTGCTATCATCTATTAGGCAGTACTTTAGAAGCTGCAGGAGGTTCTCCAGGCACCCATCTTAAAGCTCAATACGATCTGTTCATCTCCCAGAATTCTTCCTTATTTGCCACTGATAGCCTTCTGAAGAATGAACGGTTCTCCTTGTGATGCTTCACATAAGGAGCCTCTGTTTCTTTCGCCCCTTTCTGTGGAATTAATTTTTTCCACCTCGTATTTTTTGGCCAAATAATTATCTTTAACGTGACACTGGGATGATGTTTCGGTGCTGAAGGCCGTCTCTGTGTTGGCCAGACCTAATGTGCGTCGAAAGACTGGGTCACTCAGTGTGAGCTCACCTCAGGCTGTGACAGCTGCGCTCTTCAAAACCGAGAATGCTGTGAAGGGGGGGCCTTGCATGAGAAAAGCCTTGCAAAAGCCCTGAACTTCAACTGTCTATTAGTTTGTGGACATCTCGGTGTGGGCTAAGGGAGCATGTTTTTTCTCATTATTCTGCTTTTCTCATTCCTACGCTAAAAACCTTGTCACCATTATCATCTCTCTTACTTTATTGTTCATAACGGGCTTGAAAAAATTGCCTAATAGAAGAGAACATCTCTGGTCTGAACCCATTAAGCATAGAGGTTAGAATCGCAGTTATACGTGAGAGGTAATATCCTGCTATATGAAAGGAAGGTCGTAACCATTGTCTCATTTGTCTTGTCTACTTCAAAGGACTCCGGAGTAGCGCTTGCCTAATGTTTTGGATTAACTCTGACATAAAACTTGAAAATCATTGTTGTGTTGTAGGAGCTCGAGAGAGTGACGTCTCTGCAGACCAACTTGCAGCTGGCTGCAGTCATCTGCACTAATGCACGAAGGTCAGAGAGCTTTTATCACTGTCAAATGTAAAAAAAAAAATTGGGTTAAAGGAATAGGACAGCTAATAAATGAGAGCTGTGTTACCATATGTTGTTCCAAACTGACTTGTTTTCCTCAGTAGGACAAAAAAAAAGACAAAACTGACTTACGTGTGGACAGAAGTTTTCTTGTTTCAATAAGAATACAAAAGTGCATAAAAAAGGCTCAAGCTATTCCAAGGATTCTGAAGTCACATGTTAGCTTTGTTTTTTACATCATTATTTATTTCAGTGAGTTTATCAGCGAATTAATAAATCTTTTATACTATTACATAGCGACAGGGAAAATTATTTTACATTTATTATTAATTAATTTTTAATCACTTATTTAATTTTAATAATTTATGAATGCATGGTCACAGTGTGTGGAAATTAAGAAAAATGTAAGCACGAAATAAATTTGAGGAAGTGTCTCACAACAGGACAAAGCAATATTTACCCTGAAGGTATTTAAAGCATTGGAACTCATTTCTGAAATTTTATGTTGTGATATAATATACTGAAATATTGTGTGTACTATAGTTAACAATATGTATAATATAATAAAATACAATTAGCTCTGATCAACAGTTATTAAGATATGAAGAAAGAAAGTATTTGGTGCTTCCACGATTTCCTATGAAGAATGCTATATTATACAGATAGTGTTAAGGTTTTGTTTTTAATTAATTTTTTTCCCCTAAAACCTATCATATGACTTTAGAAGAACTAGAATACAGCACACAAGTTGTGTGGTCCTGCTTTAAATATGCTAATGTTGTTAATCCTTTTAAAGCTTCAAGTCCTGCACATTGTAATTCTTTAAAAAAAAAGAACTAGGAAAACAGTCATTTTGTTTTTGTATTCATTAAAAGAAGTTTAGAACAACATAAAGAAATACATTTTTTGTTTTGTTTAAGCTGTGTAACCGGCCCAAATGCTGTAAATCTGCTTTCAGGCAGCTTCGTTCTGCTAAAGAAGGCTTCACTGAAGCCAGTCTGGGGCTGTTAGCCAATCAGAGACGACGACAGCTGTTGACAGGATTGTTGAAGTCTTTGAGGACCATAAAGACTCTGGTAATCACTTCATCAACATTGTTAATGGCTAAACAGAGAGTTTCAGTCCTCTGTGCATGTTAATTTCTTTCTGCCTAGTTTCACAGACACTCTGTCCATCTTTGCTTCTTTTACAGCAAAGAACTGATGTTCGACTGAGTGAAATGCTGGAGGTACGTTGGCACAGAAATCTACACAAATACACCCCATAATTAAAAGAGAACCAAAAGCGAACTGAACATCTACTAGCTGGACGAAGATGCTTTGGACTGAGATTGCCTCTCACACCTACTAATTGTGGTGTTTGGTCTCTTTATGTCTAGTAAATGGAATATGGATTTGTTCTGTTGTTGTGAGGGTAATGATAGAAATCTAACATCATTCATTAAACTGTTCTTCTAGTGGAGTTTGTCTATAGATATTCAGGTAAAATAATTTTACAGGAGGAGGACTATCCAGGCGCCATCCAGCTGTGTTTAGAATGCCAGAAGGCTGCCAGCACTTTCAAACACTACAACTGTATCAGGTGGGTGGAAAACCGCTGTCTGGATTGGTGACAGATCCAGATTCTGAAGTTCACTTAATAATTGGCATGTGAATATGATGCATTTCAATTTTTTAACTGCATTTTTAGTGCTCTTTTCTCAAACTGATTATGTTTGTAACAAAAAATTTGTATATAGTCTATATCAATGCAGCTTCCTTTTCTGCTAATAGACATTCAGGTGTTACTAGCAAAAAGTCGTAATTAACAGGTTAATGCGAAGTCCTTTTTAAACGTTTTATTAAAACATGCAAACACTTTTTATGTTTCGTCATCCTTGTAATGTCTATATACAGTAGTATGTTCAAGATCAATGAAGTTTCCAAGAGGTTTTGTACAGATTCTGACAGTAAAAATACAGAGTCAGTACTGTAAAGGATACTGTAAGTACTGTGAAGCAGGTATTTACTGCACCGATGTTTACAGTAATGCCATTTTCTGTTATTGTTGTACTGCATAGCCTACAGATTTGGCCTTTGGGGAAAAATGCTGTTCATATTCAATATACTGAATTTATACTATAGTCGACCTTTTCAGATCTGATGAGTTGCATTTAATTTGACAGTCTCTGCCAAGGTAGGGCCACTGTTCATCACACATTACATGTCCCTGCTACTGTATGTGGTTGCCTCTCTCTGGTGGCCGCTTTTTTGATGGGCCACATGTTTCTTTGACAGGAAGAATGGATTCGTCTAATGACATTGCGTCGCTTTTATTGCTCAAGATGTTTTGCAATCTGCGTTGAAGGATATGATACTTAGGCTGTGAAGTTTTATCAGCGAGAACGAGAGTGAGGAGCAAATGCACCTGTTTGTTGCTCAGTGATCGATATGTCACGACCCGCACTAATGGATGGTCTTTATCTCGTTAGGATGTGGCCTAACAGACAGGCAGGATGCAGTCAGTTTGGCTCATGTAAAGCCTGCAAGCATTTGCTCACTAGTCTTTAGCGCTTTTTTGTGACTCTGCATTGCTGCTCTGTTTAAGCCGGCGCTGGAAGTTCTTGGTATCTGATCAGCCTCCAGTCAGCCTGCTCAGCACACATTGATATCCATGCAAGTGCATGAGAACTTGCCCAATGTGATTTCCTTCTGTTCGAAAGCTCTCTTTTTAAAGGAAGAATGGAATGAAAATTTATTTTTCATATTTTCTGATCAGCTACTGAAGCGCTGAGGTTTGGATAGTATATTTCTGCATATGGAGAGGAAAAAATACATTGATATTTGACAGTTTTACTCATGCATTGTAACATTTCCTAATAAAGATAATGAAAGAAACTTGCAAAATGTTTATTCCCATTTAGCCATTGGCAAATGTTATTTTTGGACCATGCCCCTGTTTGTGCACTTCATTTGTTGGAACTAGAAAAGCTGCAGAGCCACAAAAGCCTGCAATGAAGGAGATGTAATTTAAAAATGGAACCAGTCGAATTTTCCCTGTCAAATTTTACAATTAGGTGAGATTAGATAGATCAATTTCTACATAGATAGACAAACCACACTCCATAAGGACCTGTCATTCCTGCAGCAGAAGTAATGTGACCTGCAGCAGGGAACATTTGGGAAGCCAGCCTGTCTTAATAAAGACCTAGCTTTGATATATGTGAGCTGGAAACAAAATGGAGCTGATTGGTCACTTGCTTTCCTCTTCTCATTTATTTGTTTATGCAATGATGCATAATCTGCTCTGCTAGTGTTTGTGCATTACTCTGATTCCCAGTGAATATCAAAGGCTTTTAAGGCTTGGCATACTGGGGTTTTAACAATCTGGCAGTGATGTAGTTTTCAGGATGTAGCAGCCATGTGTTTTGTCACGTTGTTTTTTTTTTTTCCACCTTCCCTTATGTTTTTTCAGGCAATTAGTCTCCAACAAGCAGTAAGGTTGGTGAAAACGGCTGTCTTCGAGAAGTGTGATGTCAGCCTCTGCATTACTCACAAGTCGGGTTGAATGGTTCTTGAAATTTGGACAGAATTGTGAGAATGAGCTGTAATTTTCCCCGTAATTTAGAAGCTGCAATGCAGATAGATTTGAAAGTGTTTTATAGATGCAGTACTGGTTTTAGATCGTCATAAAAGATGAGTTAGTTTGAATCCATTGCCTTACCTGACCTGTAAGGTCATACAGATATTGTATATTATAGTGTTATTTTATTTGCATTTTTTAATTGAATTAAATTTTTTATTGGTTTTAAGTTTGGGTTGGCAATCTAACATTTTTCTGTTGTGATCATTACTGAAGATGTTTTATGATCTTCTTTTATAAAGTGAATTTATAGAGATTGCGATCATTTATGTTCTCATAATAATGTTAAAACTACAGCCAGTTATATCAGTTTTCTCGATTATGTGTCTTCATTCGCTGTAACGAAAATCATGAGCTAGCAGTAGAAGTGAAGCAAATTTTAGTTTCATTATCGATTTTTAATACCAACAGCTAAACATAAACAAGAATAATAAGGATTTACATAAAATTGCATATTTTTTTTAACATAAAATTCATATTATTTACTCACAAAAAGTGTTGTAAAGACAGTCAGTTATGTCTTAAATGAACATAAATTACGGGGACGAAAAATCTCATTTGTGTTAGTACATTGTATAGTACATGTATATTAGATCCCTGCCTTTTGTATTAAAGAGACAGCCGTCTAATAGACCCACTGCTGTCTGTGTCATTAATCTTAAAGGCGCAATATGTGATTTTTCGCCACTAGAGGTCACATTTTCAAAATAATAACAGATAAAATTCTGTGACGCAGTGTTGAACACTGGGATATGTCATTTTCACAAATCATCACAAATCCCGGATGAAAAGCTCATTTATATCTGTTTACTCACCCAACTACCTGTACATGACTATTACTTATAATACGAATAATATATATATATAATATAATATATATAATTATTTATAATATATAATAATATTTGCTTACCTGTCTGTTAAAAAGCAGACAAGAGCGGAGTCTCAGTCCAGTTTGAGGTTTTCACGAGGCTCTCTTCATTTCGGATGATATATGTTCTTGTTTATTTGTTTCAATATCTTCTTGCCTCAGTATTTATACATCTAAGTTTTTTGGGATTGCGGAGAGGGTAATCATGATCCATGATATCCAAACGCACAATAAATAACTACTACTTCCGCGTTTGTCCACGTGTGTTGCCGTAGTGTTCATAGGCAGAAAACGGGGATAGCGCAGATATTACGTCATTAATAGGCGACAATTAACAGGGACGGTTCGTTATTAAATCTGGAATTTCTCTGAATTTACAAATCCTACAGAACTTTTGAGATAACGTAAATACACAACTGCGTGAAATACTATATAACACTGTGCAAGTGGTTTTTGGATATTTTATAACAAAAGTCTTACATATTGTGCCTTTTAAACA
>JAUMHR010000076.1:10377897-10390992 GCA_032361145.1 Enteromius fasciolatus
CTTTAGCATTTTCTGTCATATGGAAGTGTTAAACTTCAACTTGGACTGTACCTTTCCTTGCATATACGCAAGTTATTTTATTATTATCATAAACGAACGATTATTCGACTAATCGTTAAAATGCAGGAGTGTTAGTGGACTAGGAATATCTTTAGTCGGGGGCAGCCCACCTTTTTGCAGGTTATTTTTTGTAGATGAAGCTAAAATGATTATAGGTAAGTAGGAGCTATGGGATTCGTGTCCGTAAACTGCAGCGTTCTCTTTTAAAAGACGAGTTCAACATGTCTTCAGTAACACCCTGGTGTGCCTTGCACTTCCTGTCTGACAGATTATTCATTTTACCAGCATGAGGCATCATTATCATTATAGTCTTATAACAGTATTATTGTACAGTAATAGTTTTTGTAGTATCTCTTTAGCATACGTTGTGATTAACAGTAGATGTTCAAACTAAAAAAAGAGATGCTAAGCCACCAAAGTCTGCAAAGTTATATTCATATGCAGATAAATGAGCGTTTTTATGCAGGACCATCTGCCAAATCTATTTCCTGTTTTGTCTTAGCTGTATTTTAAGCCACGCACCTTTTGCAGATCCATGTAGTTACTCATGCATGGCTCTTTCAAAATATGATATAATGTTAACTTCCCAAAGGCAGACATTCTGTGGAACTGCAAAAATACTGAGCTGTGAAATTTCATATCAGCCTAATTTTAATAAGAGATCGTGACGTGTAAATGATTGCACCTTATTCGTTTGTTCTAACCCTGCTTTGGCTTTTGTTGACTGTGCAAGTTTATTTCCACAAGCTTCTATATTACAGTTGATGTCCAAATGAAATGCACTTCCTGTATATAGTTATTAATATATTAAAGTACATTATTTTAATATGGTTTAAATAATTTCTGGGGGGCTGGGGGGAGTTTAATGTGCTATGTACACAATAATCCAGAAGTTTGGGTTGTGTAAATATCAAATAAAATATATATATATATTAAAATATATGAAAAAAACTATATATATATATATATATATATATATATAGTTTATATGAATAAATTAGTGTAAAATAAAAAGACTGTTCTTTTAAATAGTAGGTCTAATATTCTTGATTATTATGCTTCTTTCTAAGGCAAAGCAGCATCACGATTAGATTTGAGGGTCAAAATCCTAATTTAACTTCAACAATGACTGCTCTGAGTTTGTGCTTTGTATTGCAGTCATAGTAAAGTGACTGTTCATTTGCACGCAGTCGTTTAGGGAGACTTTTTCTATTATCTTTCTCACAAAGTCGATTATCCTATGGGTCATTATCAGCACGACACCTCTGATGTTCAGTGAATTTTACAGCTGATGGTGTTTTAAGCACGTTTGTAATTTCTGTCTGTATCGTTAGAGAAGTTTTGCTGTAGAATTCAAAGGGAATTTATTCATCTTTAATCTCCGATTTATGCGTGGTAAGCCTAGTAATCCCATTATCCCCTTTCATGTTTATTCTAACAGGAACAGAATGTTAATGTTAACCTCGTTACAGTTGATCTCAATGGATGGGGTTAACCTCAGATACCATTCAGAAGTTGTTTGATGCATATGGTTTACTTAATACATATTTAGAATGCCCTGAAAGTTTGAATAATAATATGACTGCATTTACATTCGTTTATGTATTCAATGCAACTTACAAGTGAGGAGTATCAACAACTGTATACTGTATACATTATTATTTTTTTGTTTTGTTTTGTTTTTTTTCAGTTGATGCTCAGTCCTGGTTGCATTGAGATTGACAAGCCTTTTATTTCACGACCACCTATACTTTGGATTGAGATCCAGATACTGACTTGAATGCTTTAGAATATTAATATTGTTTTATGCCTCTGCCTGGATGCATGGGGCCATTGTTTTATTGATACATCTCTTTCCAAGATGAAGTTGCTTTTGAGACTCCATCAGGTTTTCCTCTGGGATTTCTTTAGGTCTTCTCAGGGTTTTGAATTCATCTTTTACTAGGTCTGGGAAACATAAAGGTATACACTGTTGCAACAGTATAATGTGTCAGCTGGTATCTTTTATTCTTAAAATACTCTCTTTCAGCTGGCAGGACAGCATTATTGCAATCACATGCGTGTATTTTAAAAGTAGCTCAGAGGAATGTCAATATGAAGAGCTGGATGTGCTTGCTATTAAAAGGTGTGAGCATTTCCAAGTAGGCAGTTTGAATAAATCTGAATCATTTTATGTTTGCTTCTTTTCTTGTTTTATAATGTGAAGCAGCTGTTTTCGCACAGATGCCAGACTTAACATTTGTTATGAATAATCTTATCATCTTGGTCTGCGTCCATCAGGTTTCAAATCATAAAAGCAAATAATTAAGCTAGACCTTTCATTTATAAAGTGTTTAATTCCGTGTATTATTCAAAAAATACAAATTACTGCATGGTTATTTAATAAAAGAGCAATTTCTTTGTTGAGTTTCCAGCGAAAACTAAATTCTCAACTTCCACAAGGTCCTGCCGCAGAGAAATATCCTCGCAGCGAGATGCTGCCATCACAGTAGGATGGCATGTTTCTGATGTGTTTGGCTTACACCAAACATCATTTAGTCTGATTGCCAAAAAGCTGAATCTTTGATCTTCCAGCTGGCTTCAGAGTCTCTTGTGCCTTTAGGAAAAGAAAAAAACCGAAAGAGCGCTCTAGGATCATTTCAGTTCAGAGATCTTAAATTAAATAAACTTCTACAAGGCACTGTAGTATATTACACCTTATACCACCTAATGTTGTTGTAATCTTTTTATTAGATGGTCTGTCATAAAACACTCCACATCAATCACACGCACAGCCGAGCTCATCAGTAATCATTTTGAGTCCTGCAGTATAACAGAAGTACCACATTTCAAAGACACTAGACACCCTGTAGCATACAGACGGGAGATTGAAAAGGCTCTTTAAAGGAGAAACTGTAAAGGTCAGAGCCATAAATAGTGGGAAGAATCTGACCGGTGAGTAGAACTGCTGAAGGGAAGGGCTTCTTGGCCGAAGACACCAGATGAAGATGAAGGAAAAACTCTGCGCTTGTTCACGATTGCTACGTTTTTGTCATCCGCAGGGCTTTGCTAAAAAATAGTTTCGTCGGTGAGAAAAGGAGGTTACATTTGTCTGCTTTCATATTATTTTCAGACAAACTGGAGAGTGCTGGATATAAACGCTTCTATTTTTAGAATATACAGTGACTATAAAAAGTGTCAGTTTTTGTTTCATGCTTTATTTCGGCTTCTGTGGCACCTGAAAAGATTCTTTCACGTCAAAGAGAAAAATTGTCTAGTCTGTGTTTAGCAGATGCAGTATTTAGTCTGTGTGGATACTGTAGGTATCTGTCAGCCACATCTGGACACTGCAGTTTCTCATTCTTTTGTGCACAACTGCTCAGGATCAGCAGGTTTCGTGGAAATCCAGAGTCCACCTATAAATTCTCAACTGCATTGAGACTTGGCCTCTCCAGGACATTAACATTGTTGTTTTTAAGTAGCTTTGGCTTTTACACTTTGGCTCACTTGAAGACGAATGATATCCCAAGTCGCAGGTGTCTTGGAGACACTATCTGGTTTTCCTTCAGGATTTCCCTGCAGTCAGCGGCATTTATTTAGACTTTTTCAATAAGTTTATGCTGTTGAAGAAGGAAAAAAGCCAAATTAAGTCCACTGTGGTTAAATGGTTTAAACGAAAACGAAATTGGATAGAGAAAATTGGATATCTATTCTAGGCATTTTATGTGTAATATTTCTAAGAGGCCTCTATCATTGGCATTTCACCTTACATTTCATCAAATATCGTGTGCTCCACTTGCCTTTAGGTTATGGTCTTTTAAAGGTGATTTCATGAACACATTGATTACTATGGACAGTGTTTTCAACCAATCAGGTCAGATATATGCTTTTGGAAGCCATTTGTTCTGATCTCATTGTAAGGAAGGTCTTAAAGTGGCCATATAATTATGTTGTTTTGAATACATTACTCTGGAGAAAAGATTGATATTGCTTTGAGCAGTGTGCATGGTGGAACTGATTACCAGGAAATGACCTCAAAATGCATGTTTTGTTATGATGTTGTGTATCCCAAGATCTTTCGTATTTAGACTTAAGTGCAGACAGTAAGTAGACCCCTTTTTCAGAATTCACTGATGCTGAATTGCTTGTTATTTGCTTTCCAAGTATTTTTATTATCATCAAGAAATAAAGGTGAAAAGTAGACTATTTGGTGCTTAGGATTTTATTAATAGACTTATTTCAAAATAATTATGTTCAACAAAACAGTACAACAGTCACAATAACTATTTTCTATTTTTATTACTCTACTCTTACTGACAACACTTACTGCTTTCCTGAGATCTTGTGATAAATTAGTGTTACTAATAGGTCAGAATGTGTCTTCGAAACAATGTTGTTGTTGTTTTTTTCCACCCACATATTAATTAACAGTAAATGCTTTTGTAAGTTTGCAAACAATGCATGCTGACAGGATTGGACCTCGGTTTAATTCTACAGGGAGATGTCTACACATGTACCAAATCAAGTTGTATGATTAATTCATGTAGAATATAATACACGTATCCGCACAGGCAGCACTTCAGCTGTAATCACATATGACCTTAATAGGTTTGTGTAAGGATATTGGGAAATAAGGCTTTGAATATTAATGACGGAGAGGCGAAGTTCAAATTGCATTGCAATGTTGTGATATCCCAAACCAATTTCCATGTTTTGTGTGATGATTCCTTATGGTCGTGTGAGCCGTTTTAACAACACCCACATTTTAAAACTGATTTTTATTTTTTTTTCTGAATTGAAAAGAGATCAGAGTTCACCTGAAAATGAACATTTTCATTATTTGCTCACCCTTGTCCCAAATCCATTTTATTTTCATCCTTCCCTCATTCACAAAAAAAGTCAGTATGGTGTTGCTGGTTTTTCCCGTAGTGAATGTGAAAATACAGGTTCGCAAATTTTAATGGGACACTGTTTACACAACGCAATCTCACTCCAACGAATCACATTTTGACGCTTGATCAATACCCTTTTGCGTCGCTTTTTGACGGTCAAGGTCCCCTTTTTAGTCACTTTTTGACGTGAAGGGTTCTCCGTTGTTTTAAATAGGAAACCCTTAGCATCAATACGCTGACGCGATAATGTTTTAATTTTATCGTCATAATTAAAAGATGTATTGGGTAAAAACAATGACATTGTTTCATATATGTAGGAGTGTGGTTTTTCAGTGTAAACAGTCAAAACAGATTTGTTTAAATGATATTATTTACACATTTATGAGCACGTAACCAAAAACCCTGCCCCTAAACCTTGCATCTGTCAATAAAACACAAGATATAGCAGGCAGACAACAACCACCGTCTAAATTAATATTCTAAGCCTTTTAGGCAAAACGATTGATTTGTGAGAGGAATAGACGTGGTCACTGTCTTCGTCTTCCGTGTACTTCCTGTGCGCCGCTACAGTTTGTGCAATTTCAAAAAATGCCGCTACGTCAGCGTTGGTTGAAATGCCATTGGCTCTTGTGTGTCTCATGATCGATTACATCATGCTGTTGTAAAATACTATTGGCTCTTGTGTATCTCGAGACTGATTACATCATGCTACGCAACGGTAGTATGTTTTCTGAACGAGACATGAGCGTGTTAACGGAGCGGGATAATTTTTAGTGATTAAAACCCGTATTTTACTCTCTTCTTCGCATAAAGACTTTGTATGGCTTCAGAAGACTTAGAATGTGACACGACTTGCTTTTTTTGGTTTAGGGCAGGGGTGGGGTTCGTGCTCAAATAAAAGTAAAACAAATTATATAATAAATGTATATATGCATGCAAACCATTACATTAGGCCAAACAACTGAAAACAATGGAGGACCCTTCACGTCTAAAAGGGGTACCTTAAGATGAGCTGGAGTGAGACTGTTGGTTTACAGGTTAATTATATGTTTGTGTTAAAGTCACATCTAAAATGGATTTCGGTTAAAGTAAAAGTGAATAAATATACAGCATGATTTGTTCATTGTGTGAGTCATACTGTTACATAATTGGTTTTCTTTGGACTCTTGAATATGGTTATTGAGAGCAGCAAGGACGTTTCACCTTACCACCACATTTTGCCTGCACGGGATGATGGTAAAGCAGAAGCGTGTGCAGTCCTCATTTACATATGAACAAAGCATTATCAGTTGGTGGCAGAACTCACAGTCCCTTATTAAATTCAATTTGTTGTTTATTCTGTATTTGTTCTCATTTTACGGCTCATTTACTCATTACTTTTATTATAGCTCAAGACCTCTGAGGTAGTTAAAAAAGCGGCTTTGGCTTACTTAATAGCATTGGCAAAACATTTAGTTAAACTCCTTTAAATTGTTCTGAATAATTACATAGCAGATGTAGATTATTGGTTTAAAAAGCAGCAAGTAGGTTTCAACACTTGCTTTGCAAGTGGATGGTTTTATTTTTAAACCTTTTTTCATTTTGTTTCCTTTTTCTTTTATGATTCCCTTGACTGTCTTTTAGTGGACATTGTATTAATTTGCTGAATTTTTTCAGTTCCATTACTTGGATTACTTCCATAAAATGGACAGGATCGGGATCTAAATGTTGGCTGTTGTTGTTTTTTTGCAGGAGGCTGGAGGGGAGAACACAGGTCCTCATGCATCTCCTGAGGAAAGGAAGGAGAAGGTCCCCAGTCCTCATCTCAGTCAGCTGGTGGTCCTGACAGCTAGTGATACACTTTATGGCTTGGCCGAGAGAGTCGTCGCCACTGAATCACTGTAAGCTACTTTAAACTGCCTCACTTAAAGCTGCAGTCCATAACTTTTGGCGCTCTAGTGATTAATATACAGAACTGCGTGCGTCTTGCGGAAGAACATTGTAGCCGGAACTACTTCTCACTGTTTGTCTATGACGAGTCATGCAGGTATTGGACAACTCCACAGCAGTGCCTACCTGAAACAGCAAATGGTGTACTTGCTTATTATATAAATGTTGTCAATTTTCCAACACTAAAAAGTTAAGGACTGCAGAAAGAAAAAATATTTTTTTATTGTTTGATTAACATTACCTTGTTTTTGTTACAAACGTGTATTTATGTGTATAGTATAAACACACAATATGTTTTTTGTTATCCAAACTGTGCTTTTATTTGCTCAGAAATACAGTTAAACATAATGTAAATTCTGTTGTATGCTTATTTGAAATAAGTGTTTCATATTTTCACATACATTTTAAAATATACAGTAATTTATTTCTGTAATGGCAAAGCTAAATATTCAGCACTTATTGCTTCAGGTTCACATGATATTTTAGAAATCATTCTAATATGCTGATGTGGTCTTCTTTTGCTTAATATATTTGAGAAAACATCAATTTTTTTCAGGGTTGTTTGACGAAAAGAAGACACTTTGTCAAATTATACAATATAACAATATTTTGTATCATAAATGTAATTTTTGATCAATTTAATACATGCTTGCTAAATGAACATTTTTTTTTAATCATCTAACTTTGAACAGTAGTGTGCATATACATAATGAATAAACAGAATTTTCCTTATATATGAGCTAACTAGTGCCATCAAGATATCAGTGTTAAGAAATGTCTGCACTTAAAAAGAGGAGGCAGCCAGATGGCATCTTCATCATATATCCAGCTGTGACGTCTTTGTATCAGAAACGGAATGAGACTTGCAAATGAACACATTTACATTAAGAAGCTGGTTGAATCTTGTGATCAAGCTTACTGTTGCTAGGTGATGAATGTCTAACCCCAGCAGCCCCTTTCAACCAAGCCTGTCTAACCCAATCAGTCGTATCACTGTGGTTGTTATCTAATCAGCGAACCCCATTAAGCCTTGCTTTTCTCCTGATGAGTCTACAGAGGTGGGCTAAACCAGTTTCGCAACAGCCAGGGGAGTTCATTTCATTAAGTGATGTGATGCCACATGGGGCTGATGAGAGCTACCTGAATTTCCATCCTCGGGCCTCCAAACCACGGCTTAAATTCCAGTCCTCCTATCCTGACCTTTATCCCGTTGGACTGATTGTTCAGCAAGACGCTAAGCCTTCGTGCAACAGCAGGGAATCCTCCTTTGCAAATTCGCAGAGCGAGTTTGATCCTCCCTATAGTTGCTTTGGATGCATCCAGATGGCGTTCGATTCACGCCAAGCTTTGTGCTGGAGAACGTTTTTTAAGTCTTAGATTGAAGACGGATCAGGAGATCCAGAGTTTAAGCCTGCAAAAGGTTCTTCTCAGGAAGGAATGACTCTCTGCTTTAACGTGATGCACAGAATCTCTACCATATTGAGTCATCAAAGGTCTCAGCTCTCCTTGTGGAGCATGTACATGCTCTGAATTCAACCGCCATTGCCATTTTTTCTTTTTTTTTTTTTTGAGAAGGTTAGTGGCAGTGCAACCTCTTATTTTACCTCCCCCCACAATCTTCCCGTTGCACTTCCTTTCTTAATAGAATAATCAATGAAGGCAGCGAAGTCTGAGCTGAGAGCGGGCATGAGGGTGTGAACGATAAGCAATGAAACTGGGTCTCTCGTTACTTTCTGAGCGCTATACAAGCATAACCATGCAAACCTTAGATTATACCCTGTTCCATCAGCATCTTGTTTCTGTTGATACAACAGACCCGTTTTCTCTTTCAAGATTAAGTATTATAAATATTAAAATCTCAATAGATCAAAGTGACCTCTCACTCACGTTAACCTCCCACATAAATGCTACATATTTAGAATGGATGATGGAAACGCATTTGCAGAATAAATTTCTCTGTGCATCAAAAAAGCCATGTGATGCCAAAACCTAACAAACCAGCAAACCGATCTTATTGCACAGCATCTAAAATTTTGTTATGGTCATTCAGCGAAGTCTGTCATACTTCCTTAACAATTGCCTCCCAGAACTGTTATACAGCAGGCATCCATGAAACCAGTGACCGCAAACATCGCATTCCGTCTTCTCTAAAGCCCACATTATTATATTCGGTGTCTTCTCCCGCTTTTCTTCATGATGTTTAGCGCCAGTGTAACAGAAAGTCACAATTTAGTTTTCTTTGGCTCATATTCACACATTTTTTTTGCAACATTTCTAATTCTATGAAGTTAAATTTGCAACTTTGGATGGAGACCTAGCTGCTGAGTAATTGTTGTTTAGCGCTGCTTGTTTCATGCATGTCTTCATCATGCAATATAGCCTTACGTATTCTGCTTTTAATCAATTCTAGTGTTCATTAGGTGTTATATGCAAATATTTGGGCTCGTATTGCTCAATGAACACTTATCTCTGCATGTGGGCTGTGTAATTACCTCTTCCCTTAGTTAAAGAGGCTGTTTTTCCTTGCATGTAGAATTTTGTTTCATTTTCTGGACGCAGTTAATTTGTTCAGATAATATGAATGATTTTTAGGACTGTGAGCTAAAATGTGTTTTTAAATGGTAGAACTTTGGGTTGTAAGACAAAACAAAAGGGGGAAAATCAATTCAGCAGTTAGAAAATTATGCTAATGATTGGTAATTTCCCATCTCATTATAGCAGGGTCTATAAAAAGTATTCACCCCATTGACTTTTTCATCTTTTGTTGTTTAAAAGCACTAAATCACAGTGAACAGATTATGACAATTAAACATACTGTATAGGGCCAGTTTCCCGGATAGGGATTAGATTAAGCCAGGACTAGGTCTTTGTTAATTTAGGGCATTTAAGAAACATGTCTTACAAAAATGCATTATCGGTGAGCATTTTAAGACCAAACAGTGACAATAATGTATTTTAAGATATCTCAGTATAAGCTTTTTCCAGTTTAGACAGCTCTTAACATTTATTTTAATCTACGACTAGTCTTAAACCCTGTTTGGGAAACTGCCCCATAAAGTAATTCTTGATTGTTTTGAATAGTTTGTGTATGTGGGTTTATGTGGTTTATGAGGACACAAATTTGTATAATGACATGGGTATGACTTAGGTATTACAATATGTAGGTGTTTTCATGAGAACATTTTCAGTGTCCCCGTAATTCAAAAGTCTTAAAAAACATACTAAATGATGTTTTTTTGAAAATCTAAAAATGCACACAGCGTCCTGTTAGGGGTAGGTTTAGGTGTAGGGTCAGCGTATGGCAATAGCACATACAGTTTGTCCAGTATAAAAACTATTACGCCTATGGAGAGTCCCCATAAATCACAAAAACCACGTGTGTGTGTAGGTTTTGCAATATTATTATGCATCTTTGTGTTTAATGATGCAGATATGGTCAAACATGTATTTTGAAGGATTTTAAATTATATTAAAAGAAATAATTAAGGGGGGCAATTACTTGGTGTTTAAAGACCAATTTAAAGACGCTTTTAACCATTTTTCTGTATATCAGTCAAAGAGCGTGAATATTTTTATAGTTACTGCAGCTCTTAATATAGAAGCTTCTATATCCAGCACTCACTCTCTTTCTGTAGTTTGTGTCTAAAAATAAAATGAAAGCAGACAAATGTTAGGCTGACAAATGTATGCCACAATCTTCTTAGTCAGATCATACATCCATTTTTATACCTTTTCACCAACGTAACTAGTTTTACTCTGTGGGTAACCGATATGTAGCGATTGTGTGCTGCTGCAGACTTGCAGAAAACACTTTATTTGTACCTTTTTTTTTCTCCCTGTAGAGTTTTTCTGGCAGAGCAGTTTGAGTTCCTTCAGCCTCATCTTGACACCATGATGCCTTCAGCCAAGAAGCCCTTCCTGCAGCAGTTCTATTCTCAGGTCAGTTTCATCCCAGTATTTACCACCATGACCTCTTCAGTTTCTGTCTGATAGACTGTGTAGTGAAAGCATTAGCTAAAGAACTTAAAATGATTACTTTGAGCTCTGCTCTGTGATTGATATGGAGTGTTTTAAGACATACACCACCTAAAATTAACTAACAATATTAGGTGATATGAGGTTTAAAATACTACAGTGCCATGATGAAGTGTATTTAATTTGTGCTCTGTGAGATGATTGAATTGTTTTAATTTGAATAATATAATTTAGTTTTCATTTTGACTGGTTTTATTAATTTTGAGGTAAACTGAATCTGTGCAGGGGAAATGAGTAAACAATGTTAACATTTAGTCTTGAACTACAGTATGCGTCATGTTCATACACATAACACCTCAGCACTTATTCCGATTTCTCTCAACATGGCAACGTCAGAGCTGTCAGTCAATGCATAGGAAACAAAAACTGCCATTACTTGTTTGAAAACGTAACTTGCATATTTACTTTTAAATTTAGAAAGTTTTATTACATAACATTTATTACTTGAAATGAATTTTTGCTGTATGTACAATATGACTGTATATGTACAATAAGGCACTGTATGTACAATATGACTCTTTTAGCTACTTAAAATATTCTGGATATTTAAGAGATGCTAAACTTTGTTTTTCCACTGGGTTATGTGTCTGTACTCTTAATTGTGACCTTTTCTATGCTGTTTTCTCTGTAGACTGTATCTATAGCCAGCGAGCTCCGCAAACCCATTTACTGGATAGTGGCGGCCAAAGCCATAGATTACGAACAGATGCTGTTACTGATGGCAGGAGTGAAATGGGACATTAAAGAGATAATGTCACAGCACAACGTCTATGTGGATGTCCTTTTAAAGGTAATGTGTTTGTGAGGCCGTGCGGTGGATTTTATGTGCAAGAATAATGTGTTACCTCCTTTTTGTTCATTTTCACAGTAGAGGAAAGCAGGTGGGAGTTCACTTAGATGTGCATCAGTAAAGATCAGCCAACCTTTTCTTCATCCACTGTATAGTTTATACTTAGCAATTTCTTTCCTTCTCTGTAGTCAATTACAGTATGGTTTGTTGAGTTCTTGCCACTGTAGGAGGGCATTGCTGACATGTCCTATCCACTCATCTGCTGTACTCACCTGACAGGAAGCAGGGTGATCTAAATGTGTGGTGTCAGAATGTGTGTGTCAGAAGGTTATCCAGAGGTCTAAAGTTAAGGTTGACATGCTGGGTTTAACTAAGAGAGACAGGCGGCGACTTAAACACTTTGCAAACACTCACTCAAATGACTGATTTGATTATGGGTCTCCCTTACTGATGAGATGAGGAATATCAGTTCCTGGGTGTTAGAGTCTGGAATTATTTCTTTATTTATAGTTTACATTAGTGTTGAAAAAAATAAAGATAACATATCACTTTACTATATTACTCCTATACACACAGTTCAAAAATTACGTTTTACTATTATTTTAAATAAATGCAAATCCACATTTTTCAACACGTTTAATTAAATTGTGTTTGTAGTTTAATGATATCGAAAATTAAAAAAATGTAATTTTGCAGCACATTACAATGATTTCATAAGGATATGTGACACTGAAGACTGGATTAATTCCTTGTGAAAGTTCGTAGAAATACATTTCTTCATAAAACATATATTAAAATAGACAAGTTATTTCAAATTGTAATAATATTGGACAGTATTACAGTTTTTATTGTATTTTTAATCAAATAAATGTAGCTTTGATGATTATAAGAGTATAAAAAAGATTACTAACCCCAAACTCGATTATTAGTGTATATAGGTGTTGTAAAATAATATATAAAATAAATTATATATATAATATATACACATACATATACATACATACACACACGTATGTATGTGTATGTGTGTATATATATATGTGTGTGTGTGTGTGCGCCCCTGGACAACAAATCCAGTCGTAAGTGTTAATTTTCCCAAATTAAGTTTTATACATGATCTGAAAGTTTAATAAATAAGCTTCCCATTGATGTATGATTTGGATGGATGGGGCAATATTTGACCGAAATACAACTATATGAAAATATGGAATATGAGAGTTCAGAAAAATCTAAATGCTGAGAAAATCACCTTTAAAGATGTCCAAATGAAGATCTTATCAATGCATATTACTAATCAAAAATTAAGTTTTAATCTATTTTCAGTAAGAAATTAACTAAATACCTTCATGAAACATGATCTTTACTTACTATCCTAAGGATTTTTGGCAAAAAAGAAAAATCAATCATTTT
>JAUMHR010000076.1:10407605-10420930 GCA_032361145.1 Enteromius fasciolatus
AAGTGATTAGCACACCTGATTCTGATCATTTGAATGGGTGAGCGAAAACTTTTGGTAATATAGTGTATATACATATATATATATTAGATATAAATATATTAATATATAAACATAAAATATTTTTCTTATATACATGCAAGGATGTGTACAGTACTTATATAAATGCACATAATAAATATACACAGTACACACACGTTTTATACAGTATATACCTAAGTTTTATTTTGGATGCGATTAATTAATTAATTAATTGTTGCCCAACATTAATACATAAATACATATATTTATTAAGATATAAATGTTTTCTTTTAGAACACAATTTATTTTGCTCTGATTTCTTAATTTGGTGGTGCTTATTTTCAGCATAAATCATGAGTCCCATAAGTAATTTGCTGTCAAATAGTGGCAAGTGAAGAAAAGTGGATTATTGATCACTAGTTGAAAACGTGAAGTGAATTTGGTGCATTCATGAGAGCTGGGTTTTGGTTTCCAAGAGGAAATGCACTTACTGGCGAAGTAGCACTCCAGAACATTAAAAGATGCCTCGAAATCAGACTTCGATAAATACAATCTGCACTCTAAAACACACGGGAGCTTATTAAATATATCGTTTTTGTTTACAGAATACATTTTTGTGCACATCTATGCACAGGTTTATGAATTTGCTTTTAAGCAGTCCTAAAACTGTCCATGTCTTTTTCCTCCACACCCCCTTTCGCAACAAAGACGAGGCAGAAAAGTACAGCTGCAAAAACAATAAGCAGTCAGGAGTCTCGCAAGACATTTCAAAAGCGAAATGACCGTCAGACAGATTTGACAAGTGATTTGTAACCTCCTTTGACATATCCCCACCATCAGGAACAGGATTCAGGCACAGAAGAACTTTGTTCAGAGACAGATGAGCGTAGCCTGTCCGCTGGAGAATAGTTTCCCAGTGGCTTTAGAGAAACACTCCGCATCCCACAAATCAACACATCCTTTGGTTTTTTGCAAAGTAACTTTTTCTTGTTTTTATTTGTGGCCACCAGCCCAAAAAGGATGTGAGAGGAGCCTGACACTAGCAGCTTTAGTGTGACATTAAAAAATAACGCATCCCATGTCTAATTTTTTTCGGTTTCAACTCGCAGGAGCAGAGCTGAAGAGAATCTAAACAAAGCCTTGTGTAATATTTCAGCAGAAACGGCTTTGCCTGCACAAGGCTTTGAATGTTCTGGTGTTGATGCTTAAGTGCTGTCTGAGATGGGGGAGTTTGCAAAGGTTCAGTCAATCTGAGTCTCCAGTCTCCGGTTTGATTTAATCACTTTTTTCCCCCCAGTATTATCCTCCTCTCTGAATGTTTACGCGTATGTCTCGCCCGTCTTGAGGGCTACAAGCTCTGAGTCTTCTGTTTGTTTACCATTCAAGTATTCACTGTTGCAGTCCTGATGGTACATGAAGGTGGGCACCTCAGTGATGGAGGTGGCGGTGTAGGAGGTGGATCTCATGGAGCAGTGTTCCCGTCGCCGCTGACCCCACTGGGCTTTGTATTGCATCCACTGCCTTTTCAGAGCTCCCTGGACCTGCAGTCAAACATTTACATCTGTTAAAAAAACAGCTTTTAATTATTTCAAATTATCTCCATACAATAAGACATCATATTGAGGTCTGTAGAGGTATGTTTTTTGAAAAAGACCAAAGCTGCATTTATTTAATCGAATATATAGTAAAATAGGAATATTGTTAAACTTAGTTTAATTATATTTTATTTATAAGATTAATTTTCAGTCCAGTCGTCAGTGTCACATGACCATAGAAATCATTCTAATATGTTGATTTGAATCTTAAAAACCATTTATTATTATTATAAATGCAATACTTGTGATAATGTTATCATATAAAAACCACAATACATTTTTACGGAATTCTTTGATGAATAGAAAGTTCGAAAGAGACGCGTTTATTTGGAAAAGAAATCTTTTGTAATTAGTTCTTTCTGAAGTATTCATTAAAAAAACATCTACTGACCCCACATTTTTTATGATTTCGGCTGTCCGTGTGAATATGCCAGTGAAATGAGTTTGAATGTGTAATGATACTGGACACAGCTAAAGTCATTTTTTTCCTTGTGCTGAGACGTCTCATCAGTCACAACATTCTTTGAGTCTTTGTAGTTTTATTATAACCATCCTTGAAGATAAACTTGATTTAAACAGTTTCTGAACGTTTGCTGTATTACAACTATTTAAATCCTTTAAATCATTATAAAATCTGCTGGTATTGGATTCAAGGTAACCCTTTATGATAAACCTGTTATATTAAGGTGTCATAATAGAGAGTAATTACCTAATTAGGCACTTAGTAGTAGCCACTGTACTTACATTACATAAAATGTGCTTACCATGTAACTAAGTTATGGAACAGCCTGTAATTAGTTCGTAATTATGTAACAGGCAGCTACACGTTACAGACCCAGTCTGTTACACTTGAGTACAATCTTGATGCACTTTATTTGAAGTAGCTTATGCCTGTGTAATATTCTGTAATTGTAATGTTATTGGAAGGGTATTACATGTATTTTAAATCAAACTATGGTGCAGCTACTGTAGATACACATGAAGTACACAATCTTGATACACTTTATACTGTGTACTTGAAAATATAATTACGTTGCATAAAGACTTGGTCTTTTACAAATGTGTGACAGTAGAAGCCTATTATATCTACTTAATTACAAACTTTAATTACAAACTGTTTCATAACTTAGGTACATAAGTACATTTTGTATTAAAGACACCTTCAAATAAATTGTTACCGATTTGAACATTAAACAATTTCAGGTAGCAGGTTTTAGATCAAAATCTGTTTTTCTATGTGGTGTCCTAAAACCATATATTGTCAGGACATTGTAGTTTGACAAGCTGCACTGCACTGTTTGTGCATCAGAGTTGCATTAAAATGTGTTTTGATTCTTAACTGAGTAACATTTAAGTTAAACTAGTTTTTTGTGTGTATTTAGTGGATTTGGAGAACGTGGGAATTATATTAACGTACTATTATCATAACCGAATTTGATGTGCCAATTACCCCTCTGTGTATTTTTAACATACAACAAAGAGGGATATTGGATCAGGCACAAATCTAGTGGAGACAGGGGCACAGGGGAAGAACATAGACTAGAACGAATCATTCCGCTGAGGTAAACAAACACCAGCACAAAGAAAATATTATTCTGTGTCAGTGGGCCTTTTATTGTCCTGAAACTGGATCTGTGCTTAGGACACATCCAAATAGTTTGTAGGCGCGCTGATGCTGATGTAAACTGGCTGCTCATGCATAGGCTAATAATTGACCCATTTTCCAGGCCCAGAAATAATTCAGCATGTTTAAAACATGACTTAGACATAGGCGGATGAAAGGCGCTAATTCATTCCATTCAAGTCCATGCCAGGAACCTCATGCTGAGTATTCTAATGAAACTCTTCATTGTTTTGGTTTTGTCATGCATAAGTGCTCTAAGTCTGTTTTCCTCAAGTCTGGTAAATGTACTTTGACGTGCTTGTTGGTATTTACTGCCACTTAATAATGTTTTCATGCTCTCTCGCTTCGAGAGAAGTGTTGAAAGTGTCTGGCTTTCAAATAGATGTTTGGGGAATTTGAAAATACACTGTGTGAGAAAAATCTGTCTTTTGTGAGTACGCCCAACCCTTGAGAAAAATATAATGCCTTAATCAGGTCAATCGAAAAACGTTCAGGCCTACCTTAAAGATTTCTGAATTTGAATTGCAAATAAAATTTACATCCATTTGAAATGTGATGCATATTGATAAGTCATATATAAATGAAACGGGTAAAATTTCTGCTCTCAAAAAAGTCATGCATAATTTATTATTAAGCAGTTGCGTCTATTTGATTTTATTTAATAACTCATCTCTTCAAATTGCATTTAAGCAGATTAAAATCTGCATACATTCGTTTGAAATCAATTAGATTTATTCAGTTAAAAAGTTTTGAAAGAGATTTCATTGATTGATTTATTGTTAATACTGCATATAAACCTGGTGATTACATTAAGATTATCAGTTTAGATACATAGGCTTCCTACAGCTGTTATTAAACTGTCCTTAAAAGCAGTGAAAGTCACTAGTCATATCATGTGTGCTTCCTGACAGATCATAGAAGAAAGTGACATCAACCATGTCTGAATCAATGTGTCAGTTGCGCAACATGGCCAGGTATTCAACCAGAAACTGTCTGAACGCCTGACTGACTTCCTGAACACCAGCCACTAGCACTTTAGTGTTTTAACAAAACATCAAGCTATCCCAAAAGGTCACGTCCTTCACGCAGGGGGTGATTTCGCTTAAATTTAGCCCCTTTTATAAGGATGACATTTCTTTTATTTTGACAATCTTTAATGTGACATGGCAAGTGATTGTCATTATTTTGTCATTACTCATGTCACAGTTAAAACTAAACGCTGTATTCGAAGTCATCTGAAGGCATTTGGTAGCTTTTTACAGAAAAGGGTGGAAAATTCTAGGTTTTTTTACTGATAGTCTCAGAAAGTCATTCTCCGTTCCATATATTCAAACTGGTGATTCATGTTTAGTTCCAATACATATGAAAATCAATCATATTTGACATCACAACTTTGCTAAATTTTGAATGTGAATTATGGGTTTTGTGATGTTGCATGCAAAAAAAGAAACAATATTCTTCAAAAACTCTTAACTGAATGATGTAAGGGTAGCTATGTTATGAAATTAAATTTTATGATTATGTCTGAGTGTTTTACAAGTAATGATTTTTTTTTTCAGACGTGTGAGATTTAAAGGCAGAATAGCAAGTTGTAATTAAATTTTCTTGACAGAAGCAAGCTTCCTTAGTAAATAATGCCACATTTTGAGCTAAATATGCCTTTATGTATTATAAGAATTCTGTTAAATTTACTTACCTCTCCATTGAAAAAGCAGAATATGGTTGCCACCAGCAATCCCTTGCAGAACAGAAAATATAGAAACATTAAAAATCATTTTGAGATGTCTTCCACAAGTAAAAAGTGTTAACATTCAATCTGAGTTACCTGGTAATGCATTAATATGTGCATGATGTAATCGTATATCTCTCCTGCCAAGCGGTTCTCTGGCCGCCAAGGGAAGATGACGAACTGAATGCCCAATAAGGGTACCAGAATGAGGGTGGCCCTCACTGCCTTCATATACATGTTAGACTCAGCTCGATGCGTATCTCTGAGTTTGGTCACCAAAACCCTTACTATGTTCAGCAGAAAAAATAAATTGACCTACAACATAAAAAAATAAAATAAAAATGAGTTCTCCAAACAGTCCTTAACTAACATTCTCTATTTAGATTTTAATTTCACACAACGTTGCTGCAATTAAGCTTGATTAACTGTGAATGAACAAAGCCATTGACTTGATAATCCAATTTTAACAGAAAAGCACTCTAATGAGATGTTAAACGCAATATTGTCACTAAGAACATGACATTGCATTAAAAATTTTCCTCGACATTAAGCATACACGTTTTTTTTCAATATTAAAATGGAATATTCAGAGCAAACACATGATGCACGCTGCGTAAATACTGTATATGCAAAAACTCAATATAATGGTTAAATATATTTAATAAATGTAAAAGGCGCTGACTCACTAATAGAGCTGCCATGATGGGGCCGTGAACCACATAGAGCAGATGTGTCTCCACACTCATCCAGCAGCTAGTGGAAAATATAATAAATCCCATATCAGACCCACTGTCCACTAAACCTGGCTTGTCTTCTGTATTTACTTCTGAAAAGCAGTGAACATTACTCACTTGTCATCAAAGTATTTCTTCCTCGCCACAGCATGGATGGATGCAGGCACCAAGGGGAATCCTGTTGAAAGGAGAATTGAGACATTATTCAAACACGAAATATTACACCTGTAATGTAAAATGAATGATAACGCTGTAATTGTTATTAGACGGCAGGCCATGACTATGTGAAATGCCTCACTTGATTTATTGAAGTATTTAAAATCATAGCACGGTACAAACTCAGCATCTATAAGCTAAATAAACTAAATTGTCTTTGATGCATGAGGGATTGGGCACTGACGAGGATGATTATCAGTGAATAATAACTTACATGTCAGCCTGTTTAAGTTATTGAATAACTTCAGATGACTTGGAAAATAATGCATAGATGATACAATATTAGCTACTTCTATGATACTGTACATCTAGAGGGGTTTTCTTTTGGCAAGTGTAAGTCATAACAAGAAAATGAGTAAAAATTGACTTTTTATTTAATTTTTAGGTGAAATATTGCTTGGGAATTTTTAATAACCTCAGAACAGCGTGAAAAACCACAAGGCATTTTAGCAGATCCGGCACAAGGTTATCAGACAATCAAAAGTAGTACCCCATAATTCAGATACTTTCTCGTCTGTTTATCAGGTTAGTTCCTGACCCATGTCATTGCTAACTTACAGAACAGGTGGAACAAGACAGTTAGGACCTGATCTTCCATAAACTATCCTCATAAAACTGCTAACATTCTGGGAACCGTAAAGTACACCAGAATGTGAAACAAACCATGAACCACAAACATCCAGCACATTGTGTCCCAACTGTGGATTAGCTGATTTGTCCGTCTTTAAACAAGTGTTTGCGTCGGCGACAGTGTTTTCTGTTTATGGAGCAGGAGGACATGACCACGAGCAAATGTATCCAATAAATTATGGAGCAAAGACTGATGAAACAGCTGCCTATGAAAACAGGTCACGCTACACTCCGTGCTGAGCAAATAGGGAGAGTGTTCATATTTACAATTTAGAGTTCACTGACAGATGGGAAAGCAAAACTAGCAAGTGTGGAGAAGCGGAGCTGGCGGAGACTCACCCCAGCCCAGAAGATAATACCAGTGCAGATGCTGCTCCTCTGCAAAAACGGCCACCACAATCAGCGTGTGCAGGTAAATCCCCTCACAAAGCATCCAGAAATAGTTACAGCCCAGCATGTACATGTGGAAGAAGTGAAGCACCTTGCAGCCAATCTGCAGAGGGGGAAAATGAAGTAGACGGGGGCTTTAAGTTTCACTGCAACAAGCAATTTTGGCAAAAAATGAAATCTGACAAGACAGTCCTGCTAAAAAGACCAGCTTACAGCAGCGTAAATTACTATGGTCCAAGCTGATTTATGCTGGTTTGGTCTAGCTAGTTAAGATAAATATGCACAGAACCAGCAATTGGGTTGTTTTGACCCAGCAGTTGTGATAAAACCCAATCACTGGTTCCATATTTTACTCACTGCTGGGTTGTATTTATTTGATCAAAATTATGGTCACACTTTTTTGCCTCAATAAACTACTACTTATTAATAATTAGTAAGGTAGTTGTTAAGTTTAGGGATGTAGATGTTTTCATACAGAATATGTGCTTGATAAGTACTAATAAAAAGCCAATACGTTAATAATAGGCATGCTAATAAGCAACTAATTAATAGTAAGAATTTATTCCTAAGTGGGTAACACTTTATTTTAGCCTTGGCATTGCTTAACTAGTTGCTTAGTAGTGTGCATATTACTAGAATATTACCTATTTATTAGTAGTAATTAAGCATATATTAATGCCTTATTCTACATACCTAATCCTACCCAATATGTAAATTTAACAATTATGTTACAAACTATTAATCAGGAGAAAATCAGGTACTTATTGAGGCAAAAAATCATAGTTAATTTTAAATACATGGTCCCTATTAAGTGTTACCTTAAAGTGTTACCAAAATATCAATTTCATAAACTGTACAGACCACATTATTAAAATGATGAATAAAGATCTTTAAGTTTTTCACTTTTCCTTTTTTTTTTTGCTCTTGGGGCAACTGAGAACACAACAATTGTATTTTTTTTGTAGTTTCCGTTCATCACTATAGAAGTTGACCCAAATGTAGCAACGTCTGCTTCCGAGAACCCAGGAAATTTGGAAAAGGAAATTATTAACATGACATAGGCTCATTAGGAGAAGTGATCGTTTTATAAATACATAAACAACAGCAGAAGTGTGATTTAACAGCCCAACACATTGAACAAACACTTATCCAAATGTTGTTTTAGTTTTAGCCAAATTACTAAGACAGACAGATGGATTCACATCAAAATACCATAAAGATTGTTTGGACGGCTCATCTTTGAGATCATCAAGCAAAATATGCGAAGCATTATTTTTCCCCTTCCTAAAGTACATTTATTTTGCTATCCTAATCATGCAGGATTATATATTTTGTTGCAGTTTATTAATTGCATTTGGCAATGTTTCTTTTTTCAGTTGTCCTCTAGAACAGTCTAGACTAAATATTTAAAATAAATGTATTTATAATAAATTATAAATAAATGTTTTTAAACAGATTCCAGATTCTTAAGTGAATAAACATGCAATTACGTTCACAAATACCCCAGGAACATTCATTTTGTGCATTTTTACCTCTTTACAAGGCCTGGACATCACCTTACTCTGAATGTTTGAGATGCCTGGCTCCTTTTTAAGAACATGTGTGCAGTTTTAATTAGAAACCTCTGGCAAAAGTGTCTATTCTCAATCCACTGAGCTCTGGATCACACTTCTCCCAACAACCCGTCAGTCATCTAGATTAACTTTTTACCATATGTTCATAGCTCTCATCTGCCTGCTGCACCCACGCAACTGGCAGCAAGTCCTCACACATGTTATTGTCCACACACAACTTTCCTTTAGAAGTCAAGGCTTCTTTACTTCAATTCAGATGTCCTTGATATGCAAGGGCGTTCTTGTCAGACTATGTCAGAAACAGAGGGTTTAAGTCGAAACTAAAGCTGGCAACTCTGTCTGTAAACTCTTCTCCTTGAGACTGGAAACGCTTTTTTTATTGACTTCTGCAGAGATGGAAGCAAAAACAGAAGGAGCTTGTTCTCCAGTCTGAACAAGGATATCGTAAATTAAACACTGAGAATGCACCCACCCCCGTAAGAATTCACATTTCAAGACATCTGCATTACACTATCCGAATTAAACAGATCATTTGAGAAATTATAAGTAAGGATGGTACAGGCACAGCAGAATGTTTTTTAATGAAGGAGTCCAGTAAATGTGATAATGCCTCTCTCAGACACAACCAAATAGTCTTTGGCAAGTAAGAACAGTGATTATCGTCTTTCTGCAACTCCAAAACTGCACCTCCATTGCACTTTAGTCCTTTAAGAACTTTAGAATCTATTAATTCAGTGCTCCACACATGATGACAGGCCATTTCAAACCACAGGACAGCAGGGCGCAAAAACTACAGCACTGCGGGTCAGGCTGCCTCTGCCCTGCACACCATGGCTATCCTGCAGGTACGTACATCAGGCCAAGGCGCTAAAAGAGCTGCACTAGGGTGACTCTGACCCTGGGTTGATTCAGGAGCTGCACACAGCAACTGACTTTGCTCTCCGGGCGACAAAAGTCACAGCGCGGTCCCTAGAGAAGGCGATGTCCGCTTTGGTGGCCCAAGAGCACCATCTATGGCTAAACCTGGCTGAGATGGACAGGTTTTTGGATGCTCCCATCTCTAAGATTGGCCTGTTCGGCGACACTGTCGAGGATTTTGCAAAGTAGCTCTCGGCAGTCCAGCAGCAAACCGAGGCGATCCAGGACATCCTCCCCTGGCATTATCCGCCATCTGCCACTGCTCCGCTGCGGGTCACACCTCAGCCTGCTCGTCACAGAGGGCGCCCTCCTGCGGCCACAACACATACGCCTCAGCAAACCTCCAAGTCGTCCTGCAATACGACGAAGAGGACCTTCTAGGGCGATGCAGAGCGCGGAGAGGCGAGGGCATGGGACTGTGGCCGACCTACTCTCACAATGTCATGAGGCCCCGGATTGAATACGTGCCAAAGGTTCCCACCATGCCGTTTCACAGTCAGGTGGTGAACCTGCAAGCACTGCACCGGAGGAGGCAGATCCAGCCTTGGCATTGCTGTGTTCCATAAAAGCATTACACACATACGTAGACCTCACCCGGAGCATTAGAAGTCAGCAGAAAGGGAAGGCTGCAGGGAAGGCTGTCTCCAAGCAGAAGTTGGCCTACTGGATTGTGGATGCCATCACCTTGGCTTACTGTGCCCCACTCTAAGCGTGGCCTCCTCCTTTGTGTTGGCCCACGGCGCCTCTCTGGCAGACATTTGCAGAGCTGTGGTGTCACGCTTGCTGCGCCATTCCCCCTCACAGGGGATGCAAGCACTGTTTACTCTTCCAGTAAGTTCCCCAGGTGGCAAACCCTGGTAGAGCATCCTCAGCATTCAGACTGGGCGAAGCAGTTGATGCCAGGCTCAGTATCAGTGTGCATTCCCAGGGTCTGGTTAGCCCCTGTACTGGGCTAGATGTCCATATAGTTGATTCCCTGCAAGTAATCCTATATGTGTATCCTCCACTGTAAGGTTTCCCTTGGTAAACCTTTGTTTTCCCTTGAGTCCATCTCTACTCCCAGTCATTTCTCTCTTTCCCTGGATAGGACCTTCCTTAGAGACAAGGTCATATGTTGTACTGCCCCACTTTTGGTCAGTCCATACTAGAGTTTCACTTGTCTCCTCCTGCTGGTAGGATGTGGTCTCTGTAGTGTCCTTTTCAGAAAGTCCGCTTCCCCATTGTCTTGCCAGACTGTACAACAAATACAAGAGGTTGCAGCCCCTCTTGTGGAAGGTTGAAATCCCTTCCAGAAGTAGAAAATTGCTTCTTCAGGAACAGCAGTTTTGGCTTCTCTGGCATCGATGTACTCACTCTGGTCACTACGGGTGGCAAAGTCAGCTTATCTGCTGTGGGGTGATGGGATGGTTACGACCTTTGCATAACATTTGTCTAACACAAATCTGATGAGTGGTTGCACCTGTCGCCTCTTTATACCCAGATGATGGGGAGTGGCTCAGGATTGTTTAACCACTTGTCAATTTCAGTGGCATTTTCTCTTAACCAGAGCGAATCTAGGCAAAACCCCAGTCTGTCGTCACAACATAATGTCTCTGTTCCCTCCATCAGGGAACGAGGGTTACATATGTAACAAAACGTTCTGTTTTTCTATCAGAAAAAGAAAATAGGCAATTCTCCTCAATCACATTAGATACAGTAGCTAAAGTGAATGTTTTTCTTGAAACACATCTCCTCACCACACCTCTTAGATCATGTAGTACATTCCAGTGTGGCAGATTTATGTATTCCTCCATAGAGAGCAAAACCTGAAAATATCAAATTCCAAGCAAAGATCTAATGCAATGAAAAATACAATGCTAGTTAAACTGTTTTTTTGGTGGAATCCATGTATGATTCATCTTATGCTATATCTTATATTTGCAAAATATAGAATATGTAGCTAATTCAAATTCAAATTTAAAAACAGTTTTTAATCAAGCCACTATATGTAATGTAAAACTTTCACTAAGTATTTAAAATATTTTTCTCATTATTGAAACTGAATATGAATAAGAATGTCATGGAAAAGTTCATTTATTTCAGTAATTCAATTCAAATTGTGAAACTTGTGTATTAAATAAATTAATTGCACACAGAATGAAGTAGTTTGAGTCTTTGAGTCTTTAAATTGTGATGATTTAGTTTCACATAAAAAAACACACCAATTCACCATCTCAATAAAAAGGAATACTTCATAAGACCAATAAAAAATGTTTTGTGAATTGTTGGCCTTCTGGAAAGTATGTTCATTAACTGTATATGTACTCAATACTTGGTAGGGGCTCCTCTTGCTTTAATTACTGCGTCAGTTCAGCATGGCATGGAGGTGATCAGTTTGTGGCACTGCTGAGGTGGTATGGAAGGTTTTTTGACAGTGGCCTTCAGCTCATCTGCATTTTATGGTTTTTCAATTTCCTCTTGACAATACTCCATAGATTCCCTATGAGGTTCAGTTCTGGTGAGTTTGCTGGCCAGTCAAGCACACCAACACCATGGTTATTAACCAACTATTGGTGCTTTTGGCAGTGTGGGCACGTGCCAAATCCTGCTGGAAAATTAAATCAGCATCTTTAAAAAGCTGGTCAGCAGAAGGAAGCATGAAGTGCCCCAAACCTCTTGCTAAACGGGTCCCGTGATGTTGGTTTTCAAAAAAAACAATGGACCAGCAGATGACATTGCGCACCAAATCATCACAGACCTTGGTTTCCAAATGAAATTCAAAACTTGCTCTTATCTGAAAAGAGGACTTTGGACCACTGGGCAACAGTCCAGTTGTTCTTCTCCTTAGCTCAGGTAAGACACCTCTAATGTTGTCTGTGTTTCAGGAGTGACTTAGCAAGAGGAATACGACAACTGTAGCTAAATTCCTTGACACATCTGTGTGTGGTGGCTCTTGATGCCTTACCCCTAGCCTCAGTCCATTCCTTGTGAAGTTCACCCACATTCTTATATTGATTTTGCTTGTCAATCCTCATAAGGCTGCGGTTCTCTCGGTTGGTTGTGCATCTTTTTCTTCCACACTTTTTCCTTCCACTCAAATTTCTGTTAACATGCTTGGATACGGCACTCTGTGAACAGCCAGTTTCTTTGGCAATGAAAGTTTGTGGCTTACCCTCCTTGTGAAGGGTGTCAATGATTGTCTTCTGGACAACTGTCAGATCAGCAGTCTTCCCCATGTGTAGCCTAGTAAGCCAAACTAAGGGACCATTTTGAAGGCTCAAGAAACCTTTGCAAGTGTTTTGAGTTGATGTGCTGATTGGCATGTCACCATATTCTAATTTTTGAGATGGTGAATTGCTGGGTTTTTGTTAAATGTGAGCCTCAATCAAAATTTTAAAAAACAAAGACTTAAACTACTTCAGTCTGTGTGCATTGAATTTATTTAATACAGTTTAACAATTTGAGTTGAATTACTGAACTAAATGAACTTTGTGGTCAGTACAATTTTTGTTATGCATTGGTTTATTTGATCAAAAACACAGTAAAATTATAAAATCTTATTTTAATTTAGAATAATTTATTTCTATATGAAAAAAGTAGTTCATTCCTGTGATGGCAAAGCTGGAGCATGGTACAGTACGCGCAACGTCACATTTTTGCGACGCTCCAAAACCAACATAGCGGGGAAAGGGGTGCTTCGATCTACGGCAGAGATACATTGTTTGTTTAACAATAGGCTGCAAAAAGGCTATGGACCACCGCAGACCAAACGACTCAAAATTACTATCCACAAAGTAAACAGAGTGATGGACTCCATCGCGTTCAGCGAGAGCGCCGCCATTCTTCCTGTTTATCCTGAAACCGTCGCACCATAATGACGTAAGCGTGCTCCGGCACGAATGCTGAAACCCTATGTGA
>JAUMHR010000076.1:10434873-10472477 GCA_032361145.1 Enteromius fasciolatus
GCTCCAGAGTTTGGGCCAGGAGAGCCGTTCCAGTTCCCGCGAATTCCAGTCCGCTGTTTCTAATTCCTGCTCCAGAGTTTCAGCCAGGAGAGCCGTTCCAGTTCCCTGCGGATTCCAGTCCGCTGTTTCCAAGTCCTGCTCCAGAGATTCGGCCAGGACGGGAGGTAAATGTTACGTTTTAGATTCGTTGTCATGTCTTCCTGTTTTGGTTTCATTTTAATTCCCCAAGTGTATGCCCTTATTTAGTTCCTGTCGTTATGTTATCATTAGTTCATTAGTCTCCCCCTGTGTTTCCCAGCTGTCTTGAGTTCTGTTGATTAGGTCCTTGTGTAGTTATTGTAGTTTTCCCTTGTCCGTGATTAATGCTGTAAACGTTTTGTGAGTGTCATTTTGTTCTAGCCTCTATCCTGAGTTATATTAAAAGCTCATTCTTAGAAATCTCCGCATCTCCTACGATCTCCTTTGCCAGCACAGCACAAAACAGTGTATGAATAAGGAATCTGAATAAGGCCAGGCAGGCATTAATACGTGCTTTAAAAGTTCTTATTTCACTTCCCTAAATTTAAATGATAATTTTACACCCGATTTGCTACTGCAATTCAAATTCAATTCAAACTCAGGAATTAGACTGGGATTTGAAAGCCATTCCTGAAAGGCACCAAACCTCAGCATAAACACCACAGTCTTTTTTTTCTCTTGCGACCTCATATGCACACCTATTAGATTCTGAGGACACCACATGGGCGCTTGACATTTAAAACGGTATGGTTTTACACATGAAAACTGGCCAGATGCCATAACATGCCATATCAGTATAATGAAGATAAGAAATTCTTCAGATCCATTGGAGCTTTTCTAGCAAAGACTTACAGGGATAAAGCCTTTCCCACAAAGACAGGCTTGAATATCAAAATTCAAAGCGCATTTCTAACCATTGTGTTGCTGGTATGACTCATCTTATAGTTCAATGGGAAGTCAAAGAGCCAATTGAAAAGTACTTTACTTTTTCCACTTTTAGACACCTCAAAGTAATGAATTCTACATTCATTTATGACTGAAACTTTGATGTCTTTGTGCAAAGATCTTAATTTTGGCAGATCCTCTCAAACCCACCTTCCGATTAATACCGTTAAACAAATTGAGAACAATTCTATGGCAGCTTCTTCAGTGCTGTGTGTCTGTCTTACCTCCACGCAATAACGCATTTACAACACCAAATTCATCTGTGAGGTTTCTGATGTCCCATGTAGCAGTTTAGCAGCCGTACATATGATGTCACTCCAAACTTTGAAGTAAATGACGTCATACATACGACCACCAGGCCACCACCCAAGTCAGGAAAACCATTTGTCCTTCAATAGAAACTAAATGTCAATAACATCATGTTTTAGAAACTTTTAAGAAAAAAAGTATGTCACTTTAATATAGTAAACTTCTTGGACTCGTATTTACTAGGGGTGTCAAAAAGAATAGTTTCTACGATGCCTCGCGGTGCAGACGAAGACAATTCGGTATCGGTTCAGTAATAGACCATAACCGGTTATAACGTACTGACGCTTCTGATGTCACACACGGTTTGTCGCAATAGAATACAATGGCTCACGCTGGTTTCACACTGCACGGTGAGCAGGGCGTAAGCAGTGCATATTTTTTCGGCGCCCATGTTAACATATGACAGCTTTCACACAGCAAGCATGGGCGGTTGTAGCAAGAGAAGAGCAGGAGCGGCTGTGCTGTGATAGTTTCGGTGCCGAGTCTATTTTTTCTGGGCCGCTTCTACGCTGAATTCAAGTGACGGTGCGTTGTTCTAAACTGATGATCTAAAAGATTTAGTGCTTGTTACAGATAATGCGTCGAAGATGATCGCTGCAGCTTAATTCGGAACATTCCCTCACGGTAAATGCTTCGTGCATACAGTGAATCTGGCATCGCAGTGCGCGCTTAAAGTGGCCGCGCTCTCCTGGCTTTTGGCCAAAATCCGCCGAATATCAACATTCTTCCATCGCAGCACCACAGCCACTGTCTAAAAGTCAAACAGAAATGTCTTTGCTTGAGAAATCTGATAACTGAAGCTGATGTCAGAGGAGGATGCAATCCGACCATTGCTCCTCTAAATGCTATTTTGGTTTCTAAATTATAATTTCATGTTTATACATTTGTTCAAGAAGTGTGTTTTCATTGAAATTTAAAGTTTTAGTTGATATATCTGACTGTTTGTGTTTATTTAAAAAAAACTATAGCATGTGAATTAAAATTGAAAATTGAGTATGCAGTGCATCGTCGATGCATCGAGATATTGTACTGAACCGAATCGATGACATAATAACAGTAATCGAACCGAACCACGAGACCAGTGTAGGTTCACACCCCTAGTATTTACACCCATAAAAACCAATCCACACCTTTGCTCTCACTTTTTGTTGTTTAGTCTAGCTTTAATTAAATGCCATTTCCCATTATACTTTTAAATGTGACGTGCTATTCTGCAAGCTCATTACCATTCCACTAAGTTAGATTTATATGCAGTCATGGAAAAGTAGCTTCAAGGTCAAAAATAAACAGAGAGGACATATTAATGTGCACATACAATTAGCAAAGTTTGCTACTGGCTTGTTTGTGGCTACAGTTGCAGTGTTAACATAGTGCTAATGTACTACATGCAGTGGGCTTCATATGCTCCCATTTCATCATTCTGACACAGAGCCAGCTGCTCCGATACCAGCATTAATGGAACTCTTTGGAGCCACCATTTCATGCCTCAGGAGTTCTGTGGGTTTTCAGGTCATCTCCGCTTGTAATTACCAAACTGGAGCAATTAGTTAGTAATGGATTTTTTCTACTGGATAGTTTGGGGCTGAGGGTAGGTAATCAGGAGAGAAATCATCTAATGACAGTTTGCAGAAAACCAAAAAAACAACAAAAAAAAACTTAAGTGGACAGTGAAAGTTATAGCAACAGCAAGTTCAAATGGGTCAATTGTCAAATTCTAGGAACAAGTATGTATTATGGACTAATTTCACCACAAATGCAAAACACAAATATGCATTAACATGAATAAACAATGAAAGCTACAGTCTACTCACCAAGATAAATGATGTCAAAAGCCATAGGGTCTCTTGCCAACCCATGCTCTCAGATACTGACTTTATCTGTGAACATAAAAAAAGTAAAGAAATGTATACAAATGCAACAGACATCCAATTTGAAGCTGACAATCAACGTCTTAACACCCTGTGTCCTCATATGAGGACATTATATTATACTGAATTTCTCTGATACTGAACATATCACAGTTTTAAGTCCTGTTAAGAGCACATTCAGGGCTTTTCAGAGATATCAAATGATTGGATGTTTGATCATAATCACTTCTTCTCCTTAGTCTTTAAAACTGCCTGACATTAATTTAATGACATTCTTATAAAATGTGATAATATTATGTCATTATCATTTAAATCTGTTTAAATGTCATTTTTAAATTGTGTGAAATGAATCAATATTTCAGGAAAGTGTTATGGGGTTTCAAATTAAAATATAACTTTCTGTCATAAAACAGGAAGTTGATTCCATACATATGAGATGTTACAATAAAATTTAGGGGAAAACAGAAATCAATCAAAATTCAAAGTTTTTCATTTGGGAGGTGCTGGGAATATACTCTTGCAGTAAAAAAAAAACCCTAAAAGAACTACTAGGCAATATAGTATAATTTTACTAATGGTAAATATTCCTCTTTAGTAGACAATACAGTACCTATCTTTGATTCAGTAGACACTTTCTATATATTTGAAACACACAATACAGTAATTGTGGATAAACTATAATTTTCACAGTTTGACTTAAACCATATTATGTTGTAGTTCCATATAACATTACCAGCAACTGCTGAGTAATAAAGTTTTATATAATTGCCAGAGTCACTTTATCCTCCCATTTGGCTCTTGGCGACTGTTAATTTTGGACCCCGAGTAAGATATATCAAAGCTAGACCCTGGCTGTTAACCTACAGCACTGAGCTGTCAAAACTGCTTTTATTAGCCTTGAGTGTCATGTAACATTTTTATACAAAATTGTAGGTCAAACTGTCTCTGCCAGCATAGCAACAATAATACACTAACCCATGCTAACAGTTTACCATCTGTATTCTACACTCTTTCGGCACTTTATCAACAAAAAAATGTTATCACAGTAAAGCAGAGGAGTGAGGAAGAGAAAAACACATTACACACACGGTTAATCATTTTGTTGTCACCGTAACACATGTTATGGGTTTTCAGTTTAGTAGCTAAGATCGTAATTAGCATTCCCATCCACCTCTGTTTCTCATGCGATTTTAAATGGGCTTGCTCTCCTGTGTAACTAGGTTTCAGAATGTTTGATCTCAACACCTCTCTTCAGATCACAGTGGGGGTATTTCTCTGATAGACAGACAGACAGATACCAGGAATAGCTACTGAACCTCTGGATCCACTCAGCTGTGTTGACATTACCTCAGATTAACAGCAGCCAAGTCTCCACAGACTGCGCTGGTGTGCATGTAGTTTGAGTGCTGATTTATTGGGATGTGGAGTGTATGTACTGCCTCAGGCCTCTTACTATGTTCTGTCACAACACATATCACGATCAGAGAAGATATTTGGCTCAAAATTTACTTGGAAAAAAATTTGGAAGATTCCAACCAAAAATGGGCTATTATTTTAAGAACAAGCAAGAAGAGCCTAAATCAACCAATTTTTGGGCATGCAGTTCAACACAAAATGCCATTAAAATGCAGTGATGCAGCTGTTCAAACGCAAGAAAATTTGCCATATTTAGTTTTTAAAAAGCAGTCAGTATTTATAGACTAACGTAAAATTTCTGTTACCTTCACAAGGGGTTAACTGCATCACTTAACATTAACAATTAAATATTATACCCTAGTACTAATCTTAGTAAACGTAATTTCTTTTACAACGATAAAATCTAAATTTGTATGTTAATATTAATTTGTGCTATTATGAACTATCAATAAATAGTTTTATTTTTGTAACTAATTTTAACAAAGACGACTAATAATGAACAAATGTGTTGCTTATTGTTGGTTAATGCATTAACTAATGGTTACTGTTTATCACAGTTAACACATTTATTCAGTCGCACATTTTATTCTGTTCTAACAGTTGCTAGCATCATTTTTAGACACATTCTGTTTTTCTCATTTGGGATATTTATTGACTTCTGATGCTTTTAATACTGGGCTAATAACCTTTCTGCATTCTTACATTTTCATTAAAACTCTATTTAGCATGTTTATTGCTGTTTGTTTTGCGTGGGGACTCATCAATGTAGGTGATTTAAGGTTTAACCATCCTTGTGGGGGCATTTGGTCGCACACACTCTTACATACACGCAGCCCACAAGTCCCTAGCGGACCATGTATTTCTCCGAAAATGGGTTAAGACATTGTTTACAGGTCATTTATTTATATACGGAAACCAAATGGGACATTTAACAAAAGCCATTTGCGTTCTCTATATGGTGAAATTCAGTGATGACTGAAGCTATTTCCTGTGTCTTTAATAGAGGTTTGTTAATGGGTGAGGCAAGTAGTAAATCTGTTTCCTTCCAGTGTCAATATATAGTCGTGCAGATCTATTTTTGCTTTGAGTGTGATACACAAAATCTGAAATAATTGCATTTATTTAATTGCAAATTAAAAATTGAAATTAAATAGCCCTATTCTCAAATGAAAAACACCCAGAAAGATGAATTAAGAACATGTCTCCATCACTGAATACTGTCTAGTTGGCAAATAAAAAGAGGTGGAAATATAGAAAGATGGCGAGCGCACAGTTCTGTTCAGAATGCCAGATGGCTGTGGTCAGTGGCACAGGGAAAAGAGGAAGAAATCGGGCTAGCTTAACTGCCTAATCATTGTTTCCCAGAGTGCAGGAGGTTGGTTGTTTTTTAAATGTCTGCCAGAATCTGAATGGAACGTAGCCAATATAGGAAAAGGACACAGGCTGAGAATGAATCCCAGTCTTTGGATTCAGCTCCATATAAGTTCTGGTTATTAGCCAAGGTAATTAATGTTCTTCTGTGAGGATGAATTAAAACTTTTCTTCATTAAAACTCATCATGTTTGCCAGTAGGCTGGGTATTCCCCATGGAAGCACCAGACTGAAGATTCAAGCGTTACTTTGGAAGTAAGATCAGGAATTACAAAGTGGATGTTAAATTAGGAACCATGACCAGATATTACTTTTTTTTTTAAATGAAGAATCTAAGATGGCACTCACTCCTTTCTGAAAGGCTTTCAGGAATATTAACAATGTTTGTTTTGAAAAATGACTTTTAATCCTTTGGTGACTGTAAAACTCAAATCCTCTGTGTCCACTTCCTTAAAGCTCCATAAAATAGCTTAGTGAGGATTGATATGTGATTAACCAATTATTTTTTACATAATCTCTGGCATACTTTATTCTAATTGAGGGTTTTTGCTTGGAAATCTTTTTTAATGCCCAACCAATTTATACTTGACCCCTTCTTTTGGCAGCTGCTGAGGTTGGCTAGTTTCCGGTCTCATGATGCACTAAACTAAGTTTTTCTTTTTACAAAATATAAGTTAGCAAGTAAATTGATTGACAGTTTATTGATTTACAAACAACTGTACTCTATAGGACGTACTGTAATTGTTCAATTTTACAAGTAATCACAAAGAAATGGCAAGCAGCACATTTAATTAAATGTGAAATTTTCTAGTTGAAACACTAATTAACTTTACCACAAATTTAGCATTGTTATGCAAAGTGCTAAATAGATAAACAACATGAACACGTTGTTTGTAAAATTCCTTTAGGGATATGGATGCCTTGAGGCCGAGACTACAGATTCCAGTATTAAATTTTCATGTATTTAATTTAATTCTTGTCAGCTGCGGGGGTTTTATAAGGCTCATCTCGTGTTTTATTAAATATTATTCATTAAATTCTATTTCGCAGCTGATTGTATATATAGGATTACTAAAGCACCTCACTTTATATAACTCATTTCCTGTTTCTCTTTACTAGACTTTCTCATTCTTACTGTGCCATGTCAAAAATCATCCGACATAATGAAAAGTGAGGCTGAAAGAAAAGCAGAGCAAGCTGGCTCCTTTTAACTTCTCCAGACCCTCTCTTGGGATTGTTCCTACCAAAAAAGTCCCCCTCTATAAACAAGATAGATTTGGGGGGGAAGACAAATATGATCAACATCAATATCGTCTCCCATTTACTAAAATAAGGGATAAGCGAATTGTGAGCCATTTCAGTCAACTGTGACAGAGCACCTCAGTGTGGCAAAAGCATTGTGAAATGCTGTCATGACGCCAGGGCTTTCAGGTCCAGTGGCATGCAAACTCAAGGCTATTTCTTCCATGTGCTATTAGGCCAGCAATTTTTCTCTCTCTAATATCGAGCTTTTCTGAAAGCCTCATTTGTACTTTCCAAATCTGACCTTGTACTATGCATCAGGTCAAAAAAAGAGAAACCTGCTGAAGTACAGCTGAAACACAAGTGAATGAGGGCATCTAGGGTGTTTTGGTATATGAGAAGCACTACATTCTGACTCATTAACCCGGCTAATTCTATCAGAGAGTGAGATACCCCTGTACAGCAATAAGCCATTAGCTGGCTTTAATAGGTGTCATATTTATATAGCACCGAAATGGACTGGAGTGATATCAAACAAGAGGACAGCAAAATGCACTCTGAGGGATATCCATAATTCAGAGAGCACTTAAAATGCTGTGGCACTGCAGTGTACTCTGCTTTTCCTGGATTAGGCCCTCAGGGCTGTGAGCAGTAATGATAATCAAGTGTAGACCCAGGTACAGGTATGCCTTGTATGTGGGTTTCCTGGACTTTTAATCCTGTTCTATCTTAGCACTATTGGGGTTTATTGGGCTATACTCTTTGAGGTGACTCTTCTGTTGTTTGATGTTTATGGAAAATCTTGATTATGTTTGAGAGTTTGTATGTAAAATCATCTTCACACAGCAAAGGCAGCACAGAAACCAAATCTGAAATGGCATAAAACCATGAAAATAGACCATTTAATGCTGTTCTGAAGCGGCATGAATGCATTTACACAGAAATTAAAATTGTGGGAAACATATACTTTTTAAAATAACAAAAACATTTTAATTGGTTTTAAAGAAATTAATAAAAAAACTATGGCCGGGATTTAAAGCGTTAATTTAGATTAATTAATTACACAAAAATAACTTATTCGCACTTATTTTTGCTTAAAAAAGTGCTTAAGCTTATGTATTCGGTCATTATTCAATGGTATACTAAAAATCCATATGAAAAAACTTACTTCTCACTGTTCTCAGGTCAAATATTTATATGCGATTAAAATGCAATTAATTTCGATTAATTAATTACAAAGCCTCTAATTAATTAGATTAATTTTTTTTATCGAGTCCCGGCCCAAACAAACTTTTTAAGCTGAGACTGCTTCGAATTTCTCATCCATTGGGTTGTCATGACAAACGACACTGTTTAGAGCGCTGCATCGCGTATAATTAACACCTAATGAAAGCAGTGTTGCGTCACCTTTGATACTAGGGACTGAGGTGGATCAGACCCGGTGTATATTAGGTCTGCTTTTCTGCATATTTACACTGAATTCTGAGCAGACATGGACCGCTTTAGAGCAGCCTTAAATCAGCTGTGTAAAGATGCATAAATGAAATCTGTTCACAGTCCATTACACTTTAAGAAAGATTTTTCAGTCATAAATTTAACAACGTATATTGGAGTTTGTTGTAACACTTTAGTATAGGGACATGGGACCTCATTTATAAAATGTTGAGCAGAAACCATCCTTAATTTGATCTTACGATAATTTCTCCAAATATGTGTATGTACGATTCACAGAATGAGTGTATGAACAGAACGAGCGCATACGCATGCATGAGCCTCTTTCAGATATGAAATTTATGAATCGCAAATGATCTTGAACTTGCCTGAATGAAAGGTGTCAGCTCTCTGCTTGTAAAAGACTAATTAATGTCATTAACATATGAAATATCCCCAATCATCATAATTTAGAGCAGCGAGCTGAAAAACCTGCAATACTTCGACAATAAAAAGTGTGTATGTCGGCTCAGACCCTGACGTGATGCTAAGCACTTTTCCACGTCGAAGACCGATTTAGAAATCTGAACGTTGGGGTGGATTTAAGCGTATACACGCTGTGATGGCACAATCAACATCATATAAGATAGCTAAGGTCTCTTATGACCTTGTCCTCTCCCCTCATGATAAAAGACCATTAAGATAAGTCCCCTATGGATTTTTATATTCCATCAGTGTTCTGCACAGTATACCTCTTTACCTGGCAGGACTGATGCCTTCAGTTTCCCACACGTGTATATTGACTTCTAGCGATAATTCGGTTGAAACCTCCACCATCAAACAGACTCTACAGTCTCTGTGCTTCCGCACAATTTAACCTTCAAACTGCAGCAGTGTGTTTTCAATGAAGAGAAGTCATGCACCTCTTCCCAGGCTCAGCCAGCACCTTCTGATTCATGGGTCTATATATATATTTATCTTCTCCAAATCGAGCCCTCTGTTGTGACGAGGTGCGTTAGCACTTAATCCATCTTGGCCATCGAGATTGGAGCCAGCCAAGTGCCACATGCGCTCCAGCTGTTTTCAACACAAACCCAAATAGGAGGCGTTCACAGACACTGGCCAGGTGTGAGAAGACTCCTGCCAGTAAAGTTAAACACGAAAAATCAAATGGAGAAGCGGGGCTGCGTGGATTGTCATATCTCAAAAGTAAGCTGTAAGAGGGCTGTGGACCACCGCGGACCAAACGACTCAAAATTACTATCCACAAAGTAAACCGAGCGATGGACTCTATCGCGTTCAACAAGAGCTCACCATAATGACGTAAGCATGCTCCGGCACGATTGCAGAAATCATATGTGAGTGCAGGCCAGAGGGGGAGGGGGGACAATCGTACTCTGGCCCGGTTCACGGCAATGTGAGTATTCCCTAAGTGTCCCATTTGCTTTATAAGGGACATAAAGAACTAAGCACAGCCATTGCGCTGATGATGGATCTCTAATCTTTATGGCCTCTGGGGAGTCAGACAGAGTTTAAAGAGGAATTTTTAACTAGTCTCTCTGTACTCGCCATGTTTCACGCCTCACAATTGCAAAATGGCAATTGGATGCAACTTGCAAATTGGATTTGTACATTATTTTTCACAGTAAAGGTTGAAAAATATAACACAGGATTCAAATATAAAACTGTGTCTTCTGTTTTTCACATCAAATCTCTGCCTGTGGGAATCTGATGGTTTATAGAATCAAGAACAGTGACGAAGATATACAAAGAAATCAATAAATGAGTTCTTTCTAAATGAGCTACGTCTCAAATTATGTACTATAAACTATGCACTCATGTATATTTGTTGGTGGAGAGCAAAACTAGTCTATAAAAGGACTGGACCATTTTAAAATCTGTTTATTAAACTTTTATAATAACAAAAGGATAAAGATATTTTTCCTAGACTACCCCCAACCTCAAATACAAAATTAAATCACACACATAAACAAGCCCTTAATATGTAATTATAGACCTTATGTCAATAATGTATATCTAATAAGCTTTGCATAAGAGTTCCGAAGCAAAGAAACAAAAGCAATCGCCCATGTACATTATTATTTCAATTAAATAGAAATAGAATGATTTCACCCAAAACTATTAAGCATCCACAATAATAATTAATTTGTAAATAGCTTTGGATAAAAGCGTCTGCTAAATGTTTGACGTTAATAATAGAAAATGTTTATTATACAAGTCCATTTTTGCGTATTTGTAACGCAGGTTTGTGTTTTATTTGGCACACTATTTATGCACACATTCATGAGATCAGTTAGAAAAATTAATAATAAAATAATAATATGTTTTTACGAAGGATCATGTGACACAGAAGAAAATTCAGCTTTGCCCTCAAATGAATAAATTACATTTAAAAATCTATTAAACTATTTCTGTTTTTACTGTATTTTCAACAAATACAACTGTTAGGTTAGGAATATTTTTTTTATTACAAATAAATTAATATGAGTACAACAGAACAGGGACACAAAATGCCCCAAACAGATGATCTTGACCTCAAAAAGTCAAATGGCTTGACCAAATGAAGTGATAACCTTGCCATTTGACTCATACTTCTGTCACAGTTTGTTTGAGAATGAGAAAACATTGTGTCTAGTCGATAAACTAGCGATACTTTATCTCGCGTAAAATGGGTAGGCTCATCCTCCTCTTCAATTCATGCCTTTTGACCTTCCTCTGAGAGCCCTTGATTTTTATCTCGATTGGTGTGACCTCTCTATTCACGGCAGCAAAAAGCAGTGGCACAGAGAACAGATATACAGCTACTAGCCCTCCCAAATGCCAGGCTGTCACGGGGAGAAAATAAGAGCAGGCATAGAGCACTTTTGCAGAGTCAGGATAAATTTTAAGGCACTTTTATCCGAGATGGCATACTGTGAGCTTATGCATTTTCATTTTCCTTAAAAAACATGGGAGTGGGCTTGCCTCTGGTACAATAAACTGCTTTAAACTCTGGAGGAACATAAAGTAGGACTTGAGTTTCTTAGGGCACTGTTTCCTGCAGAGGCAGACATTCTCAGAAGAACATTTCCTATCTCATAACTCAAAAAAGAAACAAAGCGAGAAGCAGTCACAGTTTAAACAACGGCTGTTAGTCATACTTGAGTCTGCAGTGTGATTTTGCATGTAATCATCATCTCACATCATCCCCATAGGGTTCTTTTTGATGCATTTCACCATAACGTGCTTTCACTGTAGAGTGGAGAGCCATAAAAGGTCACGAAAAGTTTCTATAATAAATTGAGAAAGTGATTGTGAAAGTGATACTTAAAATTTGCAGTTAACACTGCTCTTTCGAGAACATTTATGAAGACTTAACATTTACAATATGCAATCTGCATTCTGGTAACAGGGTTCTGCCCATTCCAGTTCAAATTAAATGATGATGTAAACAAAGTTTCGGGAGGAGCATGCACGAACGCTTAGCTACGGCTGGTTCCGAATTATCTCTAATCAGCCTGTTAATCATTATCCAATCCCGTTCGTCTGTCTCCGCTTTAAATAACCTCGTCTACTTCCCTTCCATATCTAGCTACGCATCCCTCCACCTCCCCTTCTCTGCCTTCTTTTCGCACCTTCCGCAAGGGGGGCAAGCGGGGTCCGAGCCTGACGCAGAGCTCTGCCCTCGCTAGGGTTATAACCAGTAGGGCTCGGAGCCCACCGAGCTCCCGGCCCCTGGACAGCACGCCAAACACGCTTAATTAATTATTATGAGAAAGTACAAACTCGTGAAATGACTGAATTTGACATTCAAAATTTTCCACTAGCTTATATGATTCTTTAGGGTCTTAATGGAAAGTTTGTAATATAGTTTGTTTTAAAATCTCTCAAAGATACTGTAAAAAAACACTCATTTTACCCTGTCAGAAACAGCTCTTTAGAAATCACTCTGTTCTGTGTACTTCCCCTTTAAATCTTCACAAGGTCCGCTGACCCCGCCCCTCTTTTCCGGACGCTCTCAGAGGATCTTTTTTAGCCGTATTCATAGAAACATGAAACTTGCTGATTAGCACATTATTAGGAAAGGCGATTTGCAAGGATTCATTAAAAGACACTTATTCATTCGGAACCAAACGTAAAATTAATCCTTCAGTCACTCAGATGTCGGGGTTAAATTACTACTGCTCTGTTCATTAATACATTCAACAACAAAACACCTCAATCTCTCAGGAGTCTTGCTTATCTCTGCGTCTCAGTCTGATGACGGCTCACTCAGGGCGGGTCTGAGGTAAGACACCAGTTCAGTCTGTGTCACACGCTGCTGTCAATCAACTATTGTGGGAGTGGCCTCTGTCGGTGTGACATGCATTTGAGAATGGCTTGATTTCAGAAGGTGCAACTTATTTTTATTCCATTAAAACAAAACTACTGGTGGATCTTTATCATTGTAGGGTGGTTGTGTACACACACTCCCAACACATATTTCAGTCCAAACAGCTTGAAAAAGTGCATGTAGCACCGGATGACCCCTTTAATGTTTTCAAAAATAGTTGTAAATAGTTTTGATAATATTTAACTTAGATTAGGAATGTTTCCAATATGTATGAAAAAAAAATAAAAGTAGTTTTTATCCCAAAACTTGAGTTGTACTAATGATTGTCAAACGTTACTGTAAATTCAATATCCTCTCCAACAAACGAACTGATATAGAGACAGTTCTTAAATGCGGAATTTCCCAAGCTCAGGTCGGTGATAATATATATTTTAATTTAGACACTTGAGATTGGAAAAAAAAGCAATGATGAGTCTATTTTTCTGAACCTGTCATGTCTGAACCTGGTCAATGGTTCACCTGCACTCATCTATATCCTGCTGACTTGAGTTCACGTTTGAAAATTGTAATCAGGAATGTTTGAGCCCCTCTGTAAATGAAGTTGACCCATTTATATGTCTAGGCCCCAAGTAGCCCTATCTAGCAGACTGTCAAATATTTAGTGACATTTCTGTCTGAGACCACTCTCGGTGAGCTGCAGTGCAAACAAAAGAGAATTAAACTTTGATTATCTAAGTGGAGCAATCTCACTTTTCTGACAGTTTTGACATTTTTCACTGACCTTAACAGGTTTCTATCTGATTTTCTATCTTTGACTTATATTTATATTTCTCAGCAGGTTTTTTTGCATACGCACAAGACGGTTTTGAAAGAGCAGCAGGAAAGACTGACAACGTTTTATCTGGCACGTGCTCTTTCATTTCTGAGTATCCATTCAATCATTTTCAGTCAGTTTCCTTTTTTTTTATCTGTCAAGAAAAATAATCTTTTTCCTTTTCAGACGTATTCTGGAATAACTAGAAAGTTAGGATTTTAAGTGACACCTCGTTTAACTTTTAACACTTTTTTTTATTTTAAAATTAACCAAATTTATTACTGAAAAGGTCAAACATGTTTACTTTAATAGCTTTGGAAGCAGCATGAATGCCGTCCTGCTCCAGGTGATTAAACTGACTGCAAGATATATAGAAATATGGAATATGAGTAATATGGATGTGCTCACCAATAATGGCAACATAAATTGGTTAGACATGGTTGGGCTTTACGAACACTGCTGTGAAAGCGTTGGCTGAATAAAGAGCATCGTTGTGCACGCAGGTACAAAAAAAAACATAGTAATCCCAACACTAAATCTGTACAGAGGCGTTTAAAAAGTTAAATTGGCGATGGATCCGGTTTGGTTAATGGAACAAACATTACCTCTATAAATCAGATAATGGGGCACGAATGGCAAAATAGCTTTCTGGAAGCAGACCGACAAGGCACATCAGAGTCAATGGAGGCTCTAGGCAGAGATAAATCAAACACAAAGTAATGCTTAATAACTACAAGTTTGCTCTGCTTCTCTTATTATTTTTCAAGTATGGAAAATCGTTTCATGCAGTGAAATGAACATTAATAGCTTAATATGCAGTATCCAGAAACGATACTGTACCTCCTGTGGGTTTAAATCTATGTAATATATAAAACCACAAAGAATCTTGTTTGTGACTTTTCATTAAATGTCATGGAGTAAAAGTGCATGTACTGTGCTCTAGGTACAAAACAATATTTCATATGCTAATTTCTGGGGGGCTGTCTAACAGATATGAATGGGGAAAAGGGACTGTTGGCAGGAATCTATAGGAACTGAATGGTTATTATTCCAAAGCTTTGCTGGCTCATGTGAATCAGTTTACAAGCAAAGCTTTTATATTTATAATACATTTAATAATACACAGCAGCCAATGCAAATTGGGATTCTTCCATCATAAGGGGTATTTATACTTAGTGACAGTGTTTTTTTTTCTTCAGAATGGATGAAACTAATGCATCATTTGGCCACATACCTGTACATGAACTTACTCCAACCAAAAGAATTAGACCGATAGAAGGAACAGCCAAAAAAATAAATAAATAAATTGGTTGCCATATGGTCCAAAAAGAGCCCTAAACCATACACCTTGCTGTCCAGCATGAGAATCGTCACTGCATTGAACATAGAGATAAATCACAGAGGGATTTTTTACTATTTGCAGAGGCCAGATGTACTTGAAACGTGTACACCCAAAAAGACCCTAATGTTCTTCTGGTTTTGCTATAAAACACAGCATCCTTCATTTAGCGGTAGTCACACAACATTGGCCCTATTAACACCTGCTATTAACATCAGTCTTGTGTGGTAGGATAACAAGCGGTCTTGTGAGACAGAGGGATTTAGAATGTGTCACTTTTGAAGGGACTACAGTACATACATGTTGTGCATGTATGGACAAGCGTTTAAAATGTTTACTTTAAAGATCCATGTTCAAAATGCTGTTTCAACTCGGTGGTTGACTGACAAGTGAGTAAAAGGTACTTTTATGCTAGGACAGATTATCTTTTTCACTTCAAATATGATGGGACCGCATGCGATTACGTTTTGAATCCCATTTACCAAACCTCTTGAGGCTGAGTGACCCAAAATGGATGTTAATACCAGGATTTAGTCCCCTGGCGCTAACATCTTCTATCCACAACATCAGCGCAGAATTCTTCCCCTGATCTATATTATTAATATGATTTCATGCATTACAGAAAACTGTATCTCCTTACTCCCTGTTTCCTTTTTACTAGGTTGTTTTTGAGAAAAAAAGGGTTTTAAAAAATTGGCTCATTCATGCAGTCTTTCATTTACTTTTATAATCCAATAGAAGAAAATACAGATTGAATGTAATATACAGTATGAAACAATCATGCAATGTAATGTTGTATCTATTTAATACACTCCTGTTATGCTAAATTTTCACATGAATTATATAAATCATTTTTCGTTTTCATCAGCAGCCAACTATGAGGTTAAATATAAAGCCTGCACAGCTGTGTCTGTCTTTGCCTGCTGAGAAAATGTGCTGCTTGTTCTCCAGAGAGTCTTAGCACAACTGGCAGCGACACACTGGAGGAAAAGCTTTAAACAAAAGACTGAATTCTCTTGCCCCACTTTTAAGAAATTAGTATGTGAAAAAATATTCATTTTTCTCAACCATCTGTGCTATAAGTATTTTAAGCTCATCACTGTCAATCACATAAAGAACGAATATTTAGGCTTATGAATATTATGTTTTTGTCTGTCAATTTTCTGATATTCTGATAATGGTCTGTGCGGATTATGTAAAGACTGAAAATTCCTATTCAGACACTATAAATATACATTACTTGGTTTTTCCACACTGAGAATTGAGAAGCCAGGAAAAGTTTTGATCACCACATGAAAAGACTTCCTCTGTCTTGACTCTGTGACTTGGCATTGAAAATGATGCTTGAAAATGTTTGATTTACCGTTTTAAAATACTTGTGTATGCAGAGAACAGTGTCTGTTGCTGTCGGCCATGCTAAACACAAATCCTGGAATGAATAAATATTGTAATTATGGAAATATAAGTATTATAACGCCATATGTAAGTAATTCAGTACCATTAGCAAGAGATAACAACAAATAAATGGAGAAATCTTTACTTGGGAGCGGTACTATAGTAATATTAGACTTAATGCTGACACAAATATAACCTCACACTGTTTATGCAAATGGTTTAAACTTCTCATACAGAAATGTACATGCACATTCTTTGAATGATATTAAAAAGGCTACCACAGGGGGTAAAATAACAGTCTGTCTCAGTATTGGGATTTTATAAACACTCTGCAGAGTGCTCAGTGAGAGCCTTTTAAGAATATTGGTAAGGACTGTTGATAACTGCGGTCTATGTAAGTGCGATATCTGCAAAAATACAGTTATATCCATAGAGGTGCATAGCAATTTTTCCTGCCAGTCAGAAAAGAGATTACTACTGTTAACAACGCACAAGCACTGCGTGTCAAAACTGGCGAAAGTAGACTTAGTGGATCCAGCTGCTTTGCGTACATCTGTGAAGGTGCTAACATTTCAGAAATAAATAGTAGCTTGAAACTAGTTGTAAATATGTTAGAGAGACGAAGAAACAAGAAATGTCTTGGGACAGTTTCAAGTTTTCCTTACATAAAAAATTGTACCTACAGTGCACCTGCAATGCTTTTATTCAGTTTTACGATTTCAGCTCCTGTTTCTAACCGTTTTCTATATATTAGTTTTTATCTTTTTCATTTCAAAATCAATGAAAATTACAAACGTTCATACGATCGACAGTTGTCCATTTTCTCAAACAAGCAAATTATTTCACCCGCCATGACTGCCTGTCATTGCAAACCAATTCAACCTTACATAAAGGCTTTATAGAGTCCATTACACAACACATATGGCACCCTGACAGTGTCTCCACTGAGAATGTAGCCAGTCCAATATGCTCGTCCCATATTTTGTCCCATCTAAGCATGTCCACATGAGAAAACATTACTAACACATTTTACTACAGTCAAGCTTTTTTTTCTCTTCACAGTAGTGTTCAACAAGATGAAATTAAGCCATACTCAACCAAAAATGAAAATACATTTATCAAGTACTTACCTGACAAAGCAGAATATATTTTTTCTACATACAAATAAAGTTCTACAGAATAAAGAAAGCTTTAGAATATACTGCAATAGAGAAAATGATCATTTTTGCATGAACTATCATCTTAAGATGCATGTTCTAAATTGCATTTGTACAAAATCAACTAAATAAAATTAAATGCGAAAGCAATTAAGATTGTTTTGCGTATTCAATATATTAAGCAAAGCAATCATGAAACGCCATTGACGCAAAGGCAGTGAATTGAGTAGACAGGCCCATGTGATGCCAAATACTCCCATTACACAGAAAGCGAGAGAAAGGGAAGGAGAGAGAGAGCGGTCCAAATCGACCATGCATTGCCTGCTGTCAACCTCTGCTTGTCTGTCAACCTGCATACCCAGTTACTCAAGAAAACAGAAAAAAATCAAATAGACTGTAAATGAGAATGGGCAGTACGGACAGCCAGAAGAAAAATGAAGAAAGACTGCATTAACAAAATTTGAGATTAAAGTGAACAAAATGGGGTAAATAAGCGGCAGAAAAAAACTGAATTCACATTTGTGGAAATGGCAGGCATATTGCAGTTGAGACATAAAGGAAGATCTTATTTTGAGGCTTATATTAGAAACTATTTTGCTTCATCAACACACACACAATTTTGATTTCTCTTCCCGTGAATGGAGAAAACGTACTGAGAAATTCTCATGTACAAAAGAAAAATTCCTCATTCATGCGCAAATGCTTATAAAACGAGTCCGTACTGTTCATGTGATGTGCTTCATTTGGAGATACTAAAATGAATCAGTTCAGTTTAAACAACCATGATAATTCATATCTGAGCGAGGAAAAAATGAACTCACTTCATTAAATGAACTCAATCATTACAAATAGGGCATGTGACATTATGCATGAATACTTATAAGCTGGTATGTATTGTGAGAACAAGCGACTCAAGAGACTCTGCTCATAGTAAAATGCTTTACTTCAGATAAATCACACGACACACACTGCAGTTCAAAAGTTGGGGTAGGTGAGATTTTTTCAATGTTTTTGAATATTGTTTAAAACTTAAAAGATGTCTTTGATATTTTAATCTATTTTACATTTATTGGAAAATAAACGGTGACAAAGCTGCATATTCACAAGCTGATGTGGTGCTGAAGAAACATTTCTTATCGTTTTTGAAAACAGTTGTGCTGCTTAATATCTTTTGTGTACATATAGATGATTCTTATGGGATTCGTAAATGAATTATAAAAAAAAAATAATTTTAAATTTAAAATAAATACAAAAGCTTTTGTAAAATTATAATAAATAGTCTCTTTACTTTTGTTAATGCATTCTTGCTGAATGAAGGCATCAATTTTATTTTTTTTAAATAAAAAAAATTAAATCTTACTTGCCCTAAGTTTAGTGTATACATTTTCATAATTCCTTAAAATGTTTAGTATTTAAAAACCTACTGCACAGTCTTCTAAATGCCTCTCTGTAGTAGACAACTCTAGATCACTATATAGCACATGATTGTACTTTAGCTCCACCTACTGATTCCTCACACCTCATGTATAGTCTGTCCAGAACAAGCATAGATGAAAACCCAAGTTCAAGAGTTTTGCAAACTTGCCCAAATTAAATCAAAATCCAGCTGACAGAGTAACATCAAAGCTTCTAAGGAAATTACCTAGCCGAAAACTGTAATTATTTCCAGGTAAATCATCAACTGACTCCTTATGAAGAATATTAATCTGCATCCTACAAGTAAAGCGCATTCAAATGCATTCATTGTATAACACACAAATAGTGCTCACAAATGAATGTTTTTGAAATGAACAAAACTTAATTACAGTTAATGGGTTTCATTTTTAAGCTTTGTGCTTATTAAGAGCCGATGATATTATAAAAGGTACTTCACTTACAAAGGGAAGTAAATTATATCCAATTACTTCTCTTGTATGTGGTACATTAAAATCCATAATCTGTCTTTACAAATTAAAATATCTGCCGCCTTATGAAAAAAGAGTCCAATTATACATCAGTGGATGCCATAGTTGAGCAGATTATTACTTTCGTCTCTACAAAAGCCCATTAGGTCTGTGGCAAGTGTGAGTTTTCTGGTAGATTACCTCCATATAATATTTTCAGCACTGCAGACATGTAGACATGGCCTGGGACAGTCTGAAACACACTAATGAATAATGCATAAACCATTAGCTGAATTGGGAGCAGAGCTCAACAAGTGAATGTCCATGACCCCATGCATGGACTTAAACTAGTCCTACATGAACACGGTTGTATTCAGTCTCTACAGTAATGCACTTTCGTGTTTGCTTTCTGTCTTTTCGTTGTTTGAGATTAACTTGTCAGGCTGATCAAAAAGAAAACCCATATGTGAAAGCTCACGAGCATTCTTTAAAAGCAGCCGGTATCTAAAATCACTGTCTATTTCTATCTCTGCTCTCAGTCCAACACAAATAATGCGTTTTGTACTATTCGATTACAGGAAAGTCAAACCCTTCTCTCGGCGAAGAAAAAAAACTTCAATAGATACATCGCTGCTTAGTGTCTTTAGTATTTTGTTGCTTTCTGACATTTTACTTGCATGCATTGTTACTAAAAAGGTAAAATGTGCATCACGACAAACACTTTCTTTAAAAGATCCCCGTTACTTTACAACCAAACTGTAAAAGCAGCATCTGCATGGGTTTGTTTCATCTCTTTTCATATTTCCCAGTTGCATCTCTTAATCCTCTCAATGGAATATATACTGACTCTAATTTAATCCTCCTGCCATAAAGGCGATAGAAACCTAGAAACACTGCTTCCTGTATGGGGTTTATGTAATGAGCCAATGTTCTGCACAAATTATGAAATGTGTGGCTATCATAATCACAGGGATGTTAACTAGACCAGACCAGCATGTATCCTGAAAAGCGCTGTCAGTTTATGAGGCACCCAGGGTAATATCTGTCACTATCAGACTGGATGCCTCATATTTCAAATAGATTTATAAAACACAGATTCTGTGCACTCTTATTATTTAATTGCTAAACCAATAAAAGAGCTCAGCTCATGTTTTCAAGTTCAGTCAATATATGCCTTTATGTATTGACAGTAGGAAATTATGAATCTATTTTTTCTGCTGTGATTTATATTGGCAAACATAGGTTTGCATGCTGCCAGGTTGAGACTTATACTGGGCAAATTTAGGAGCTATTTTGTTTAACCTTTTATTTTATTCTCCATATTTTAATAATCAAATTATATTTAATAACAAAGCTAACAGAAATTAAGCATTAATGTAAAGCACAGCATAGGCTACAGCACGCAAAAGTCACGCAAGACAAAAGCAAACTACGGATTTAGGCTATATGCAAAAAAATACAGCTAACAAAACAATAGATCTATGTTATTCCATCAGAATAAAATTAACATCTTACCGTTGTATGGATGAGAATGTAAATCCTGCGCTTACTTCACTTTCTCACTGGGCTTTTCAAACTGAATTCCATCGTCTGGGACTATAATAAGTGATGCTTTCACTGCATCTTGTGTTTTGTCTCCGAATGAGGAGAATAAACACTCGTTAAAAAGAACCGTCACTGTTTTACATATTTTTATGAGCGGAGACGTCGTTTCAGCTCAGCAGCCGGTAATCCAAGCGCAATCTAACTGCCGCTCATATCTCGCCGAGCGTGTGGAGCGTGTGGGCTCCTCCTAGATTCACTGACAGCGGGCTCCATCTCGCTCAAAGACACACTGAGGCTGTGTTTCAAAATCTAGTGAGCTGCCTTCACAGACAGCATTTCAGGTCTCGTAGACACATTCCCAAAATAGGCTGTCTAGGTGGGCAGACTGCTTCGGGAATATATTAGCATTAAATTATAGGCTAGTCAGTGTGAAGCTAATGGGGGGATTTTCTGTTTAGGCTCTTCTTGATAAAAAACATTGTGCTTTTTGGCGCCCACACTGAACTAAACAAAGCACTCAAGTTTTGGTACATTTATGATTTAAAACACACACACACACACACACAAACTAACTAACGTGAAGTTCGCCTGTTTTATCTGGAAGTTTCAAAATGAAGCGCTGTTGCTATGGTTACTTCCTAAGGAAAACGCGATTTCGTTTCTATACAGCTCATCGTAAAATATTTTGGTGTTTTTTTTAAATGTACTTAGTGGAAAACAAATCGTTTGTAGGCTATGCGTAAAAGGAAGATATTCTTTTAGAGTTATCCAAACCGAGGACACTGGCCCGGTTTCACAAACAGGGTTTAGCTTAAGCCAGGAATAGGCATTAGTTTAATTAAGATATTTAAGGAAATTTTACAAAAATGCCTTATAAGAAAATATTACAGGTATATCTTAACACAGAAAAATGACACTGACATGTTTTAAGATATGTCAGAGCAAGATATTTTAGTCTGGGACTAGCTTAAGCCTTGTCTGTGAAACTGGGGGTATGTCAGCCTACCTTTAATACTGTGCATTTATTGCATTGTTTAAGCATTTATTATAATATCACACAGGTTAGATATAGTATCCTAATTCTTAAAGAAATTCTTTATTAGGCCTAGTTAAAATTTGTTAAAACCTGACAACAGTCTTACATAAATGGGCAAACTCACTGATCTATAATAGAGATTATTATTATACAGATCAGTGGACAAACCTAATTTAATAGAAAGACGTGGCCGTTCATATAGAGTGAGTTCTCAAAATGCTTTTTAAAAGTAAATCACGAGATGCTGAAAAAGCACAGAGACGAGGTGAAAAATCAAACAAGCCCGTCTAGCACTGTTAACCACCCTATAAATCACACCCTGACTACCGTATTATACAGTAAGGACGTGTAGGCAATTCATTCAATGACAACATGAGTTGCAAAATATCTGCATGTTGTTTATTGCCGAGTGACAGGAGTAAGCAAACATGCAATCATCTTAGAAACTCTGGAACTCCTGAAAAAAAAAATACTGCATCTAAAAGTTTAAAATACATAAACAAACATGACAAAAACTGCAGATCTTAGGCTGAAGGTCCCCTGGTACTTTCTCCCACAACACTGTAACAAAAACAAAAGAACAGTATTTTTCTTGAAGCCAAGCTGCAATGCCTTTGCAATGATGTTTGAGCACATTATGGGCTGTGATAAATGGGTAATTTCGAGGAAGCTGATCTAATATTAATAATTTAAAAAAGTAGCCTATTTTAAGCCATTTTAGGATTTCGTTTGAATAATTAAATCAATAGTTTGGCAGTAATTGTCCGACAAGCACAATGTTTATTGCTGGAGCTAAATACTATCCTTGAAAAGGATGTGGTTATAAAGGCCACCCAAATACCTGAGTTTGCAGAGCAGGAAGATGCAGAATGTCAGTACTGCAATTAATTGTTTTCCTGCTCCAATTCCACCAGAGGTTCTTATGTGAAGTATGCTTGTACTAAAACAGACACAATTATAAAAACAGAATCTTTAGTACTTGATATTAAGAAGTGCTAAATTATTTTTTTTTTAAATAGGCCTAAAACAAATTAGCTATGTGGATTAAGTTAATTTTCCTTCTGAAAATATATAGTTGAATGAAAAGTATTTGACAAGCTTTGCCATGTCACTTTTTCCACTGTATCTACTGTATACGGTCACTCCACAAGGACCTTTACCACTCACAGCCTCTTTAATAACTTACAGTTTACACATTTTCCCAAACCTTGGGCAGGTGAATAAATAAGACATTATCCTTATGTAAGCATATTTTTAGCAACTATATCTATAATAGGGTTGCTTATATTTTAAAACATGTTCATAATACAGTAGCCGTCACCAGTTCTCAGTTTCATGATTGTTTTGATAGCTTTTTTTGGATGCTATCAAAAGTCTGAACATGCTACAAAAGTCTGAAATTGCAGGGAGGGGATAGCCTTTGGGGTGACTGCCATCTATTTCTCACCAGCATGTAGCTCATGAGGTGTGATACCGTCTCTCACAGTGGGTGAACTGAAAAAGTTGAAAGGTTCTGCTGTAGTTCAAGGAACTGGAAAATTGATGTCAAACTTTGTATGTGCAGCGAGATTCAAAATGATGATAAAGGAAAGAATTTGCGGAAAAATATCAGTCCTGCTGTGATGTCCACAACGCTATAATCAAAGCTGACATACAACTCTTTAACCAACAGTTAACATTGTGTTAATATTTAGTGATGCATTTAGAAAAATGTTGCTTTTTTTATTATTATTAATAAATAAATATGTTTTTGCAAATATTAGTGTTTACTCAGAATTAGTTGAACTGCATCTTGTGGTTTGATATAAACAGCGATCATTTGTCTTGTGCTGGGCGGTCTTCAAAGCCCGGCTCTCTTTCATATTGCTAAAACAATGCGACACCATGACACTTACATGAACCAAACACTCTCTCTCCTTCTGATCCACCTCCTCACCCATCTGTGCATAAATTCTCACGCAGACAGGAAAAGATTTGATAAGCATGAAGCAGCATATTTATGACACATTAAAACTTTCAAAGTCTGATATCTCTATGGCTCAGAAGCATGAGATTAAATGGTCTCGTGTCTGAGAGAGGTGTACGAATCCGAATTATCTCCCTTTCGTCTTTCAACGCTAAATAGAATTCGATTTGTCTTTGAATATTCCTCTCCAGCAAATATTTGTTTATTTCCAGCAATCGTGCTGCTTTTTTAATCATAACAATATACATTATACGTTGTTATCCCCTTAATTCGTTCACATTCAAAAGAGATGCTTCTCAAAGTACAGTCTGACCTCAGTTAAAGGTTAAACTCAGCGGGAAACACAAAGACAAGGCGTCCTTATTTTCCCTCGCAGCGGCTATCAGAGCAGAACACCAGCCTGCTCATGCCTGAAAGAAAAAGCAGAGGAACTGTGAAGCCCATACATGCCGTTCACAGGAGGACGAAAACAGGCCAGCGCCATGAGGTCGCATCATACCTTTTTCATAAGCAACGACAGTCTCCTCTGAACAATGATAATTCCATTAGGATCGAGTGTCTCTCCGCAGCAAAATCTCACAGTGACCCGAAGAGACATACGGCTGAGCTGGCAGCATATTCCAAAACATTGTGTTATGGACATCTCAGAGACAAATAATGTAGCAATTGATGATGTCTATTATATTATCTGAATCTAATCCATTTGGATCTGTTGTCACACACTCCACCCATGATATCATTCCTTTGTGGAGCCCTAAAAATGAGAAATTGGAGTGTAGTCTCCATAACAAACCATTTGTGACGATTAGGCCGAGTGCTCGTCATCACGTCTGATGCATGCTCAGGCAAACTTGGCATGTACGTTGCAATTTGTCACAATGCCACCTTCTCTCCCCGAGGCACTGAGCAAATGAGATACAGGCCATGATGTGTTAGAAGAACCCTATAACAGCTTTTTCTTTTCAACCGCTCATTATGTATGGGAAATTATAGATAAAAAGAAAGGCATTATTTATTTATGTATGTGTTATCTGCATATTTTTAGTATTTCAAGTATTTTAAAAAACCTAAACCAGTTTCTTTACAGTGTACTGTGAAAAAAACTAAAACCCAGATGGTGGCTCAGCTAATATATTTTGGGGCCTCATCTGAAAATAAAGCGTAATTTCAACAAAGCAGTAACTTACGAGGTGTTCTGCATTATTAAACAAGTCTTATTTGTTTTTTGCCGTTTCTGCGAAAAACTGTCACTTTCAATTTAAATGTGTCATTGTAGAGAAATGAAAGTTCCAGACTTGTGATTTACATAAAGCACATCTTTTCTGAGTGACTGATTATTTATTTATTTTGTGGGAGTATCCTGCTGCTTCTGAGCAATCCTATAAAATAAGACTTTATTAAGCTGCAAATTCAGTTGTGCTGCTGTGCAACCTGCTAAACCTGCTGAGAGCCAACAAATCTCTTTTTAGTATAAAACTATTAACCTTTGCGAGACTTCAGCACAGGACATGCAGACTCTGCGAAAGATGTATGATTGCAGTCTAACTCCCTACATAACTGACATGAATTTAGAGTGAGGCTAAAAGAGGGTTTGTATTTCTGGAAATTGTTATTGGAGGAAATGCCGCAGCTTATCAGAATGTATAACAAACATATCGTATAGTTCAGTTATCACAGGAGGTTGCTCCTTAAGGATAAGCACTTTAACCTCAAGGGTATGCAGTCTTCACTCTATAAGTTAGATATTTAGATAATTTCTTTCCTTAATACTGCATAACTCTGTCTTATTCAGAGTGGATGAAACAACACTTTTTAAAATGCAATGGCAAAAAAAATATGACACACCACCCTGCCTGCTGAAAATACTGAGCTGCAGAAATGCGTTTTGGAAAAATGGCCTGTGTATCTTTAAAGATGAGCATTAACGGTCTTGTATAAAGTGTCGCAACGAAGGAATTTCTTGAAGAGCTCCTGTGACAGAGCATTATACTGCATGAATACAGAACTCCACCTTGTGGTTGTTTTAGTCGAAATTAATTTGAAGGCATCGACTGAGTTATAGCATTGGACTGACACTTGTTTGCAGAATATTACTATGCCAAGTTGCTAATGGAAATTTCAGCCTTGCTTTATTGATCTTGACACGAAGTTTAATTCTTAGACGCCTCAGTCCAATTTATGTCTAGACTATCTATATTTATCTGGCCAAACAAGTTATTTACTTGATTGATTAAATACACTAGGGGGCGCTATATATAGGCGTACAAATAAATGCTCACGTAGAGTTACGTGGAACAATATATTGCTTCGCTTTTTGCACAAAGATGTACTTTTACAACGAAAACAAATAAATAAAATAAAAAATTAAAATGTGATGGTACTGCACTTTGGAAATGAAAATGAATGTACAGATGATGCGCTGTGTTATTTATAATTTTTTTCATATGACTGGTCTATAAACAACAAAAAAATAAACTGATTAGAGAAATAATGATGCAGATGAAAGACTCATAATGCTTGTATTCAAGATTTATTTATTTCTGGCTTTGATATAAAGTGACATTAATTGCATGAGACAATTTGATATATATAGCCTATATATATATATATATATGTACATAAAAACAAAATATTAAAAATAAAGGCTGAATACATATATATATATATATATATCTATATCTAGAGAGAGAGAGAGAGAGAGAGAGAGAGAGACATAAAAATAAAACATGAATACATATATAGGCTATATATATATATGTATATATAATTTCTCACCCTTAATTTTTTTTTTGACCCAGCAGATAATTAACATTTTGATTTTTCATTCTTGTCTTTCTCAGCTTAAGTGTCACTACTTGAAATCACTGCCATGTGCTAGACTTGAGGTTATATCTGCTGTGTATGATATAGTGTGAAATTAACATGTTCTGGCAAAGGACATAAATATATATTGTGTACAAAATATAAGCATATTGAATACTGTCAACTAAACATTATTGCTTTATCGTTTATACAGTGTTAGACTTTACAAAATAGCGTATTTAATAATACAAATAATTAAAAGTAGTACATTTTTATTTTATTAAAAATAAAATAAACATTTTACATATACATGAAATACATGAAAATATTAAACAAACTTTTATCAGACAAATCTTTTCAAATATAATCAATATCATATATACATTGAGAGTAAGATGAGTATGAACTGCTGCCTGTATTTCCAATGCTGTAAAGCCAGTGCAATCATCTTTGTCAGTAATACAGTGCCACGGTTCCTGAACGGTTCCTTCATAAACCATTACTTTGCCGACTTCTACTTTGGTTGCTGGGACTTTACTCGTCTTAGGTACCCTTTTGGAGACTTTTTATTGGGACTCCAGTGTCTGCTCCCTGAGAACAACAAAACACACTTTTAGACACTGAAAATAAATCTTAACAATAATGATGCTGTTCTATTGTCTTGATAAAGTCCTATTTATCACAGACAAACCCAAGGTGATGACACATACCATTTTTAACACAAACATCCATACAGCTTTGTTTAGAGATGAAGTTATTGTTGCTTCTTCCGCATCCCGTGTATATGAACTCCTCACATGTCTTTGTAGCAGAGTTGTAGTAATATCTTGGGATGGAAGCTAAGCACTTTCCTTTTTCCAAAATGTCATTGCAAATCACAGGGATTGCTGAAAAAAAAAAACAAGAACGAAAGAAAAAAACAACAAAAAAAAGTTTAATTTCTGATCTTTGCATTTTATATGGACCTCAAAAGATGTTCTAGGTGAAGCCAGGCTCCATTAACTAAGAAAGGCAAGAGACTGGAAATCATTTAGGCAAGATGGCCATTAAACAAGCCTGTTGTGCTGATAATTTGAAAAGATGAGAATAAAAATATCTTTATGTGTTCCAATGAGGACGATTAGGGTTGCAACAAGTACACAGGTGCCTTAATGTTCTCTTCTGTTCCGCTTATCCATTTTATTAATGCTGTTGACATTTCCTCACCAAATGATTATGAAGATATAAAACTTCATTCCTGTTATTCTTCTGAAGATGGCAAACACACTTTCCAACCATCTTGTGTTTAAATGCTTGCATGTATTTTATTTGCGCTTTAAATAGGCTACTTGATTTAAGGCATCGAATGCAAAAGCCTAAATCAAAGATTAGTTCGAAATGAGTCTTTCTCAATGGTTACTTACTTTTAGGAGGTCTGCAATATTCAATACATTCCTGGAGGTTTTGAAAATTGTTTTCATTCCCTTGGCAACCGCCATAAGTGAAAGCTTCACACTGCATAGAGGTCATGTTGAAGAAATAGCGCTTGAAGAGGCCCCGGCAGGGCCCCTCTGTCTTTTGAAAACGACAGATCTGGGGGAATTCTGTTGTGTAGAAGAAAACATGTTAAAGTGAGCATTTCACATCATTTGCACAAATTACTGTGGATATTACAAAGTGAACGTAATGCTTATGTTATTTTGTTTAGCCATAATTTTCCTCAGAGCTCCCGTAAAAAGTACATTTTAGATGCTATGTGTGATGTTATTCAGAGGACGTTTAAAATAAACCTACTCGGAATCCTGAAGCATGTTTTCTGACATTTCATGAAGGACTCGAAGTTGTTTGCGTTTCCTCCACAACCGCTATAGCTGAATACTTCACACTGCTGGGTGATTGTATTGTAGTAATAACGCTGGATCTCGTCATTGCACGTTCCTTCTTCAAGTTGCAAAAGACAAACTTCTGTGGGGGGGATAAATTACGCGTTAAAAAATGCTAAACCTCACGCGCAAACTTTACGCTTACAGTGTTCAGTTTCAGCAAAACAACGCAGCTGTTTCGCCTATTGTATTACAACTTTTGAAGAAGCCATTAATATAGCAACATGTTCTCTTTACCTTTTTGTTGTAACATTAGTCCGACGGCGCTTTGCAGGACAGCAAAAATAAGCAGAAGACCTCCACGCAAATCACATGCCATTGTGAGAGTTTGGATTCTGTGGTCGCGTAGTAGTCTGATGATCAGGTACAAACTGTTAACTCGTCTGATAAGTTACTACTAACTTGACTTCTCACAATCGTTGCCTTATAAATGGAGAGTTTGGCAGGGGTGGAATTGGAAGGCGGGCTATACTTAGTCATTTCCATTACAATTCCACGCAAACTGCGTCTATTCCCATCTCAGGAAATAAATAGACTTCAAATTTCATGACAGAATTATAGCTATCAAAGCTAAACTTGGTATAAATTATATAAATATATATATATATATATGTATGAATAGCCTAATATTTTTACATTATTACAGTCTTTTATTAGTATACACACATACACTAGTACGACTAATAATGGACTGTATGTATGTTTTTGACTGGCCAAACTACGTCCATGCTCCATGTGTTACTTGTCTTATTTGTAATAATTTTTTTAATTACTAGAAATTCTGTAAATGAAAATAGTTTATAAATGTCTTCTTAGTATCCTGTGGTTAGAGTAATATCATTGTAATATAACATATAGCCTATACACTGAGTGCACATAACAATGTTAAACAATGTATTATTATAGGGTGGGACAACGGAGTGTTGTAACTCAGGGTTGGTTGTAACACACTTGGATTTGACAAAGGCAAAAAGGTCTGTGGTGATGTCATCCATATTGTACACTCCATTCACCTTTTTAATGTTACACAAGAAGTGGCATGTGAATGTGAGAAACATTGTAGATTTTATGACCAAAAACTGATTTTCAGGACAGAAAGTAATTTTCTCATTATTTTTTCATTGTGTTGTACATAAAATGAATAAACATGACCTAAACTAGCTGTTTCTCTAGTTTAATTTGATACTTTGAATTCATGATAACTTAACCTGCTAAAACAGTTATGCTATGGCTGTTTGGTGTGGGGATAGTAACAGTTCATTAAAAATGTTAAAACAAACCCCATGATTCATCAATCCTAATGAGTCGAGTTATCCGATAACATCCTCTATTAAAGTAAAGTCATTGTGAGGTTATAATTGCACATCAAGGGATTTATGTGAAATGTGTTTCCATCATAGTTTATGTGCATTTTGTTACTGGATAAAAACACTATCCACCTCAAATGAGCAATGAACGTGTTTGGATTTTATGCACATTTCCATCCAGCATTTTTTAATGTGATATATTTCAAAATTCACAGAAAAATAGGTAGATGGCAACACAGCTAGTGACTGAATAAAGCACACACACAAAGTGTTACTTTCATCTTCTGGTTTCCCCATTTCTTAAAATTATTATAAAACAGTTGTAGTGCCGTAGTTTGGAACTGATATAACAATACAATGAAATGATGATATAATTATGTCTGACCAGCTATGAATACAGTTCTTTGAGAGAATATGTTTGTCATGTCTTGGATGATAATCCATTATCTAATGTGACAGGTCAGGGGTAAACATGGATTAGCATGCTCATCACAGCAGCCTGTAATACTTTCTATGTCCCCTTGACCTATATTAAAATCCAAGGATCATTATGAGAACACCTGAATCAATTTCATCATGTTTGGGATGTACTTTATTGTATAAGTAAATATTTACTTTGTTGAATGTCTGGTTGTTCACAAAAACAACTGAGCAGAAATTTGGAGAAGACTATGGAAAGACAAAATAAGAGTGCTTGTTTCAATGAGATTAAGAGATTACAATGTTTATGCAGATTACTTTATAAACCGGATTGAGAGAGAGGTACAGAACCTCTATCCATTTTCACAGGTGGAGGAGACCTCATCATAAGCGGCAGTAAGTCTGGTCATCAGCAGCATATTGTATAATTAAATATCTCAAACATAAATACCCTACCACATGTGATGTGATTGTTTGATTTGATTTCTCAGACAATGCCGGTCATAAATGTAGATGATCTGACAGATCTGGATAAGGCTAAAATGGAAGTGACCCAGCTCAAAACTGAGGTGAAGCTTGAAAGGGCGAAGGTAAGCACTGAAATCTACCAAATGGACCACATCAAAGTTATACAGACATTGTTAGTATGCTCTTTTTAGTTTGATTGTCACTTGAATGACTTTTTCTTATCAGGTGTCCAAATGCTGTGAAGAGATTTCAGAGTATATTCAGGGCGGAGCAGATGAGGATCCTTTGGTCAAAGGCATTCCAGAGGAGAAGAACCCATTCAAGGAGAAAGGTGGATGTGTCATCTGCTAATGTGGACAGAGGAAACCCCCCAACTTTTGCAGTTTAGTGTTCATTGCTGCCCATGGACACCTGCTAAAATGTAATCATAGCTGGAATCCATTCTGCTACCCGAAAAAAAGGACAATCACAAACATGGATAGATGTTCGATTAACTCTAAATGGCTTTTTAGCCCTTGTAAATGAGTCCCAGGATCTGGACCCTCATATGTTGTGTATTCCTCTTTGAAGTGCTGTAATAAATCAGACTACCACTGTGCACTGATGACCAGAGGCTTGATGGACTAAGACATGTATTTCTTCTTGGGCAGCCAGCCAAAGGGTAACATCTTTGTGACGAAACAGGGTGAAAGTGAAATGTTTGAGCTTTCCACATCAAGGCTTAATCGGTGGAATATTTTAACTATTCAATAAAATAACATTACTTTGAAAGGGCCACTACAGTTTCGGAGTGAAATTTTTGTCACCACAAGAGTCATAATAAGTGGGGTTTCAAATGTACACATTAGGCTAAAACCATAAGCTTTACCTCAGGTGTTAAAAGAGTTTGTCAAAATACTGTAACATTTATTAAATATTAGATCTTGTTTAATTTGACCATCACGTCTTTACCGCAGTTTTTGTAACTACAGTTATAATGGTAGTATAGGCTACTGTAGATTGGACTTCTACGTGAGTCGTCTAATGCGCATGCGCAGATCAACACTTTCATATCAGTAAGAATGGCACTACGCGTCTCGAGATTAAGTTTGGCTTTAAATCGCAGTTTACTTAAAACTGTTCCCTGCAACAAACGACACTTGTCAGAAAAAGCCTCCTCCAATCCGAAAGCATCCGTTTCTACCGAAAATATCGATCATGTTCTCTACACAGAGGAACATTTTGCATTAAAGGCATCTTTGAGAAAGGTAGATATAACCGCGTGCTGTTGGATTGTATGTTTAATAAATGTATAATTCTCTGTCGAGATGAATGTCGATTAAATTTCTTGCTACCTGATTATTGCACTCAAATGGATGTGTAGGTCGAATCTTTTTCAGCAAGTGAATGTAGGTAAGAGGTCACTTACTACAGCTTGCATTTCCACTGCTGGTTGTTGCAACTGGTCGGTTGCAAGAATTGCGTGTGATTTTATTGTCAGCGTCTGACATGATTAAAGGATTCTATGGACAGATTTTCCGATATAAAGATAAATTTTCAAGATTAACAGATGAGTTACGAAGATGAACCTCTTTGTTTTGATACTTCCAGGAAGCTCAAATTGTCACGTGACATTCAAGTTACGTTCGGCCTGCTGTCAACTCCAGACGAAAAGTAAAAAAAACAAAAACTAATTTTCTTCTGTCCCAAATAGATATTTTATTTTTTAGATAATAGTAATTAAAATTAAAACGTGCATTTTTGCTAATTACTGATCTGCTGTCATTTCCATCACACCCAACATTTTAGAAAATAAATATTTATTTTTCCCAAAAAGTTTATGTTTGATTATTATAAGAATTAGAAATAATCAGTAATATCTTTCAATCTATATTTTTGTTTTAAATGTCACATTTAATTTACCAATAGGCTAGTTAGGCCTAATCTTTTGTGTTAGCAAGGTCAAGACTTTCCTCCAAAATGTGAAAAAAGGTCCTTTTTCCATATTACCTTATTTTAGGCATGTGATAAATGTTAACATGAATTATATTTGAATTAATAAGATTTAAATGATTCAAAGTCATTATAATTATACTTCTATATCAAATGTGTAGACTAGGAAGGGTTACAGGGCTTGGGAAGGAAGTTGCTTTCTCCAATTCCCAGCGGCTTCAAGTGTGTCGAACCAGGATAATATGAGAAAGGATATAAGTGGAAAACAAAAAAAGCAACGGATAATGAAAACAATGCCATAGCGTGAAGCTCAGGGACGGAGTTTATTAAAAGAACTCACTAGAGACCGTGAAACATTGAAAACAAGGTAGAAAAGTCCTTGACTTAGAAGCAAGTAATGTTAGGCTTATTATTATGCATGTGAATGAAAGGAAAGAATAGTGTGAAATTTAACCGTGCATAATTTTTGCAAGCTTGGTTTTGATTTTTCAGCTTTTACTCATGCTAAAAGTATTTTACGATGATTATTCTCATCTCAGCGTCATCTCATCATGACTCAAGAAGAAATTCTTTACACAATATTAATCTTACGTAATGCTTAAATCACGGCAGTTATGTTCAAGTTGCAAAAAAGGGCGTATGATTTTAAAAAATTATAAATGTTTCATGCACAAATAGGGTTATGACTTCCAGGAAACTTCACCTTCTGTTATTCAGTTTAGTTCAATGGTCATGTCTTCTGGGTGCATGAAGTGTTGACAAACCATAAGTCAGAGTCCTGGACTCTACCAAACAATTCTCTGCTCGTGCCATCAGAGAATTGTGGAATCTATCACCAACCTTTATTATAAATAAGGCAACATTGTGCTGTAGGTTCGAACAGGGCGGACCCTTCCTTTCTGACCGTATTATCCAGTCACGTCTTCTGGGTACTAATTATGATGCTTCCGTTATATGTTATATGCAGAGGCCAGTTTTTCTCGCCAGTTACTTTTACTGAAGAAATTTAAACTAGCTCATGCTGAGAGTGTTAGTGTGTTGTTGACCCCTGGTATCCTTCCGGTTTGTCCTGTGAACACTGCTTTTGTTGGCCCGTGAAGCAGCACGTCTGCTTGTTTTTGGGGAAACGTGGTGATCGTCTCTCTGCAGTATTTTTCTAACTTTTCAAAGCTAATACTGAAACAGTTTTTTATCTCAAACTGTACCAATTAAACAAAGCGTGACGTAACGTATTAGCTCAAGAGGAGTCATTTCCATAACTGAAAAAACTTATGGCCTTAATTGAATTAAAATTATTGGCTGGTCAACTTTTATTGCTCACATAATGCATTATTAGGAATATAATTCAGTTCCTTTTTTGCTTCATTTGTTTAAGTGGATTTTAATGAATTGCCTTTGACTCTCCCATTGCAACATTATAGTGTCCTTGTGATCAGACACTAAAACAGTACAATGAGTTTTACAAGGTCTGCTGACTTTTAATTGCATTTGTTTTAGAGATTTCTTCTTTCTCCTTCTGTTTTAAATAGTTTAGCCCAAAATACTCACTTTATGTTGTTTGTAATCTCTCTGATGTGTCCGTTTCTATGAGACACACATTATTAAGCAGATGTCCAGACAACTAGTATATGGTATATTTCATACCTTCATAACATTTTTGATTTTTTTTGGTGGGTAACTGTCAGGAATATGTTTTTGGTAGTACTTGTATGGTTGAATTGTACATCGAGTATTGCTGCAGACACTCACTATATTTCACAATGGTTAGTACAACCGACAGGCGTCTTGAAGTGACTCGAAAGAAAGTTGAGTGTCTGATCCCGCTTTCAAGGAAGTGACCTATTGCAGGGCTATTAGACTCTATGAGACGGTTTCCCGGATAGGAATTAGATTAAGACAGGACTAGACCTTTGCTAATTTAGGACATATTAGAATTTTTAGAAACATGTCTTAGTCTCCCCTGTTCGGGAAACTGCCCCTATATAGCTCAAAGGAGCTCGAAGGTGTCTTATTTTTGGCCTTTTGTTTTCTTTTTTCATAATGAGAGCATTGGAAGTGACAAATAAAAGGGAGGATATGGATCAGGAAATGATAATACTATTCTAGTAAGCTTTTGTGATTGCTGTTTACAGGAATTCCAGTCTTCAATCTCAATGAATTAATATTTGGTTATTATTTATTTATTTAAACATTTCTAGTTTCTGATGCGTTGTTTTTAGATTAGGTTGCATGTGCAGATGTTTCCTCCAGTGAATTCATTCCTCATGAAAATCTTGCTTCGAAGGAATAAGCATTTTATTATCTAAATGGTCAGATCATGTTCAGACTTGGTTAGAGTACTCCGATAAAGCATTCTGATCTACATTTGAATATGTTACAGATCATTGATCAAGAGATTAACCCTTACGTAGATAAATGGGAGGAAGAAGGGCAATTTCCTGCTCATAAGATCTTCAAAATACTGGGTAGTGCGGGATTTCTAGGAGTCAACAAACCTGTGGGTAAGTAGACATTCACTACTTCAGATTTACTGTAAGCATACAAGTGATTCAGTCTTGTATTTTATATTTGTATTGTTTCCCCCTCTTTTTGTAGCAAAACTGCCATGATAGTTTCCATGCCAAATTTCCTTCAGCTTCCTTCGAAGTTAACCAGGAGTTTAACGTTAGCCATACAACTACAGCCACTGGGTCCTTCCAAAGAATGCTATACACAGATCAGTTTGGGTGTTCCCATGATTTTGATGCCATGAGCACAAGCAGTTTGCGCAACTTAAAGTTTGTTTTCTTTTAATATGAACTCAATCTATTCTGTTCTATTGCACAAGATCAAGGAAAACTGATGTGACCCACTGAAACAGCAGGTTGAAAAAGACGTTTGTGAAAAATATTGCTCTTTCACAGGAAAATGTGCGTTTAAAGCACAAACTGGAACGTTTTGATTTTGCAATAACGACAGAATCACAGTTCTAAGAAAATTTCTTCAGAAAAGCAGAGGATAAAGAAGATTGTAAGGGTGCCCTTAAAGAGTCTTAGGGTTTTATGGGAGTACAGATGGATTCATGACAAAATAACAACATGGCTCCAAGAAGCAATTACAAGAACAGTGGAAAACACCTTGTAACACATAATAGATTTGTAGCCGTACACATTTTAAAATGTCAGGGCACCGCTTTTTACCATACGGTTCAAAGCATTATTATAAAAACATAAAGAACAACCAAAAGGAAATACAATTGGTGCCTGCAAATTTTAAAAGCCTTTTGTTCAAGTAGAAGTACTTCTTGTTTTTGTTAACTCTATGCATTTTTAGTTGCGTACAAATTATCTTGGTATTTTGTAATCAAGCTATCATCAAATATACAATCCAAATCTAACATGCAGTTAATATCCTGGTAATTTGTAAAAAAAAAAAATCTTATTCTTTAACGAGATAGCAAATGTTTTAGTAATTAAATGTTAAGAATACAATATAATATAATTGCTAGGGGGCTGGAGGCTCTGGGGAAACAGCTTTATAAATCTGTAGGTCAGAGGAGAGCAGCACTTGCATTAAGAAGTGCTGACACTGTGACACTTCTGCATTAGCAGGCTGGATTTACAGCATCTTCTTAGAGAGAAGATTAGTACTCGAAGCGTTGCCTCACCTCTTTTGATATATGCAGCACAGATACACAAGCAAGTCTCTAAATAATAACAGAAAATCTATTCAGGTGAATTGTGACTTGACTGCTGTAGGCTAAAGCAGAGCTTTATTTATTTTTACGCAGTTTATTTTTAATATCTCCTCTGTGCGCTCACTCGCAAGATTTGGAGGAGTTTTGTAGCTATTTTTATACCATCATCAGTTACTATAAAGCTTACATTTTTACATTCATAGAAACCCAGCACCTGTTTAGTTGAATCTTAAGCGTTTTCTTAAAGCATACTTTAAAATCATGGCTACAAAGTAGTTATTGAACACTTCCATGGTTATAGAATACTTAAATTAAGTAAATAGTGTAGTTTAATGAACACTGGGCTTGTTGTATTGTATCATATGATGTTGATAAACACAATTTCGAGAGGAGCGCATACGCATGATTAACCACGGCTGGAACCGTATTTCCTAATCAACCTAATTTCGTCCCGTCCAATCAAATTCTTTAGCCTTCCCTTTAAATAAGCCCACTTCCTCTCCTTCTTATCTCGTTATGCATCCCGCCTCCACCCCTTCTCAACCATCGCGTCTTCCTACCAGGGGGCAAGTGGAGTTTGAGCCGGACGTCGAGCCCAGCCCTTGCTAGGGTTCAAACAACTAGGGCTCGGTGTTCACCGACCTCCAGGCTCGCCCTCTAGACAGCACGCCGTATACACCAAACACGCTTGAATTGTCATCATAAGGAAGCGCAAACTATTGAACTGGTATTACGTGTTCACAATGCTACGTACTTTTAAAATCTACCCATTATAAGCTAAATTTAAACTGTAAGACTGTTATGAAACCACAAAAGACAAACTATAATGTATTAAAATGTCAAACCATTATATTTGCCCTAAATAATTCAGTACCTTTATGAATTACGATTTAAATCCCTTGCTCTATCTACATATTTATGAAAAATTCCTAGTTCCGAAAATGTTTCAGCTTTTAGGTTTGATGTTACCTTCATTATATAGTTAAATCATGTCTAAATACACTATATTACCAAAAGTATTCGCTCACCTGCCTTTACTCATTCTATGAACTGAAGTGCCATCCCATTC
>JAUMHR010000076.1:10492607-10503361 GCA_032361145.1 Enteromius fasciolatus
CGGAGCTCGTGAAGATTTAAAGGGGAAGTACACAGAACAGAGTGATTTCAAAAGAGCTGTTTCTGACAGGGTAAAATTAGCGTTTTTAAAACTACCTTTAATAAATTTTAAAACAAGCTATATTACAAACTTTCCATTAAGAAACTAAATAATCATTTTAGCTTGTGGAAAACTGGGTTTGTATGACCCCTTTAAAGGTACATATTTGAACCTAGGAACGGGTACCACCACAGTGACAGCTTTTGTACCTTTATTTCTGAGAGTGTACTCAAGTAGGTGTTAATGCATTTGTACAGTACATCTGTAACTAATAAAGTAATTACTCTGAACAGTTTGTGCATGCATGAAGGGATACTGTGTCACTCTGGACATTTCCGTCTGTAAGTGAGACAGGACTGCAGTTATTGTAGACCTATTGAAGCTTGTGGGGCAGTGGTAGCAGTGTAATTTGTAGCCAACACAGCCAAAAAAGATCCCCGTCACTTCCTCCAGTCCACACTTACATACACACTCCGATCACACATGAAGATCAGACGAGAGAAAACACAGCGTCCATGTTGTGAACTTGCAAAGAAGAGCTCTGGGTCTTAGGCCAGCGTATGAGTGTGTTTATCTAACTGCCCCCGGGACAAGCAGAGGAAACCGCTTTGATTCCAGCTCAGTAAGACTTATCCTGCTTGGTAGGGGCTAAACTAAACGTCTCGCGCAACAGACCGGCTGAGGCTCAGACATTTTCTTAACCTGTATCTGCTTCACTCGTGCATCTGTTAAAACTGTGGGAAATAGTGACTAGCTGATGTGTTTGTGAATCGACGAGCAGCTGAATTCTTCAGTCCTGTCAGCTGTTAATCACCCCCCCCAAAAAACCTGATGCTCCGCTGAGAGGAAACACACGAGAAGCTACACAGACACACAGCACATTAAAGAAGCTTTAGTTTTAAGAGTCTGTCATCACAATATGTCTTCTGCCTTTGTGTGTCTAAAATACAAACATAGTAAACCTGACTCATGCTTTCAACAAAGCACCTCATTATTAGCCTATAAAATTATTGATCTTTTGAACAAATCAAAATAAAATACATGTATTATTAATTTTTACATTTTCACTGTTCATTTTTATGTAGGCTATATTTTATTATGGGTCTTTTATAAAGGGAATTTTTTAACGTCTAGATCCTGTTTTTGAAATTTGTTGCATTCTTTTGTAATGTATTTTAAAATGTATGAATAAAAACATAAAACCCATTTATGGTCCTTCCTGTTCGATTTAATTTTAAGACTGTGGTCTGTAATAACAGCACTCAAGTATAAACAGTAGATCCTTGGATCTTTATAATATGAAAGATATTTCATTTCGGGTCTTGTAGCATGTCTGGGGATTTCAACAGGTACTAATAAACCCTCTTAATAAAGTAAATGCATAATTTTAATATGTTTGTCAAATAACAAAATTTCTTATAAGTGGGATTTGAACATTTTGAATATTTGAACATGTTGCTTAGGCAATATGCCAAACACATCCCTGAAGTCTCAGCAGGACGGGCATGTGTTCCCTATAAAGAGCACCCCAGACAGGACCCTAATTTAAGCACGCTCAACACATGGCCACGAGGTGACACTCACCTAAAATGCTGCTGCTTTTATAACCAATCTTTCATTTTTAGCCGGTAAAACCAATTGGTAAATAATTAAAACGAGGGAAGAATATTTGCAGAACATGCACAACTGCTATTGTTCCATATTTTTAAATAGGTATTTTTATGTTAAATAATACAGATTTTGCAATTATTGTGTCTGAAATAAAATTCCCACCACAATTACAATCAAGGTACTAGTGCATGAGAGGTGGTAGTGAATGATAATAACTGTTTAGAGGTTTTTGTTGTTGCCTGTGAGTTATGGATCGCATTCTAAGAGAGGAAATATGACTGTAGTATTGATTCACATATATGATGCTACCCTAATGAAACTTTACAAAGTGAGGAGGACAAAGGCTATTATAAATACTGATGAAGAATGCATTTTTCACACCTAATAAGCCTATAAGACCATTTTAAAGAAGTGGACTTGAAGTAAAAAAGTACTGGAAAACAAGGGGAAGAAAGAGTGAGTGTAATTTGAGTCTGTGAAGACTGCAGCTGCACCAGTCCTGGCCTGTCCTGTCTCTTCCAACCCTTCACACACACACACACACATAAAGAAAAGCACAGCTCATGACCTGAGGGTTCCCATTCTTGACTCGTGCTAAACTTTACTTTCAACTCCCCCCATTTACCTCCCAGGAAATACAACGCTTCACACAGAGGCTATCTATCTATAGGCCAATCCATCCTCAATAAAAATTGAAGAGACAGACAAGTTGCCACTTTATAACTGTATAACCGACTAATAACAAAGCAAAAAAAAAAAAGTCAATAACCGTTATTATTTACTAACAATGCAAACATAACACAGTGCTGAGGATGGAGTGTTTAAATGCACAACAATCATATTTCTTTCATAAAAATACTTTGGGTTCAGAAAACTATATATGTCTTGAAAAGCTTCATAGTTTAGTGTTCAGAAGGCTATAGATAAATATGTAAACTTATAAAATTCTCCATAAAAGTATCATAAAAAGTCTTGGATAGTATACACACACAAATGCATATATTTATATACTGTCTTCACTCTTATATGGTATGTTTATAGAGATTTTACATATTTATTTTAACATGAAAGCTTGAATCCCCATTCTTTATAATTACATGCAAAGAAAAATGCCTTACATGCTTCTTATTTTATTTCTGGGTGACTGTTCCTTGTATTATGGGGGCGAGCGAACTCAATGCACTGCAGCTTCAGAAAACACCAGCAAATCAAGAAAACATCTTCATCAGTTTGACAGTAGGTGCTGCAAATGCACCAAACAAATCATTTTATTTGCGGTGTGTTTCTTTGTTTGGTTGTATTGTGAGTATTTGGAATATACTCACAATAAAAATGTCTTTATTTGATGGTGTTGTGACCATTTGCTGCATGCATGTTTTCAACTTGAAGTTGTTTTATTAATTTGCACATACTTTTCTGTGTATTCGTAAAAGATTGAAAATTTGTGCTAATTCGTACAAGTTTGTATGACCTCACTCGTACGTTTGTGTACGATTTGTCTGACAGGTAGGGTTAGGGGCGGGGTTAGGTGTAGGTCATTTGTAGAAATTCATACAAATTGCCAACTCGTAAAATACGTACGATTTAGCAAAATCGTTTAAATTCGTACGAGTGAGGTCATACGAATTTGTAAGAATTAGACACCTAGTAAAACATGTACAAATTGCAGTGAGACTGGGCCGGCATTTCACCAAAGTACCCTTCAACTTAAATAGAATCTAAACGCCATAAACAATGTACTTAAATGTTAGTATTTGGGTCAATGGATCAAAATGGGTCAATTTTCCTTCCAGTTCCCTAATCATGTAAAAATGAAAAAATAAAAATCTACATACTTTAAAGAGCTCAAATATTATTTACATGCATATGTGACAGATTTCAGGGACTTAAAAAGGGAAACTGCTCCTCCTCTACTGTATAACTAGAAAAGAAGCAGCGATGAAAATGGGGGCACACCCATGACCTTGTAAAGCATTTCTCCATCTAGCAGAGGGAGAGGGGCAAGCCCTTCCATTTGACATTTAATTCATACAGTATATTCAACATAGAAGACAAAATAGAAAAATACAGCATCAGTCTTATATCACTTTCCTCTTTTAAGTTTACAAATTGGGAAAAGAAAAAAAGAATGGAAAGTATTCCTTTCAATTCTTTCTTTAGTGACCTGGCAAGTCTACTACAAATTCCAGGCTAAGATTCCTTAATAGATCAAACCCAAAAGCCAGTTACAGTATTGTATTACTGTAATGGAAGAAATGCATTAAAAAGAATAAAATAGAATAAGGTGAATAGAAATAGGTTGAATGTTTCGGACATTGGTTGCAAGGACTATTTCAGCATATATGCATAATGTTCTTTCAAATTCATTAATGCATGCTGACAGTTTATACACTCCTGTGATGAACATATATTTTTTTTTGCTTAACAGGATGTAAAACTCAGTTTTCACATGAATCGCCTGTTTTTCTTTGTTTAAAGAGAGAGGGAGAGCAAACGACAGAAGGAGGGAGAGGCAAAAACAGCCGAGAGAAAGGACAGGAGATTTCTACCAGATGCAGCGGTTTCACGCTGGAGACCGTCCAGTGAGAATGTACTCATGCTTCAGCTATTTCATGGGCAGCTCAATCTTTGGGGGGGAGGGGCTTATAGTTACAGAGTTCAAAAAAACTTTCATCCTACTTTCAACGCTTTCAAAAATGCATAAAAGATGTCGTTTTTCAGATGCTGCATCTCTGATATATTAGATATATGAAGCTCAACTCAACATGTCTGCAACAAGCACTGCAATGTTAAAATGGCAAATGTGTGTTATTATTGAGCTGTTTAGTGGCGACTGACTCTCTTTCCATTTAAGAGGGCTGAGAAAAGCACTGCATCTCACATTAACCATGACTGTGATTTTCCACTGCGAGAGCTCTTGGAGAAGAAAGGGGGAGGGACCAGACAAAGGAAGCTGGAAAAAATAAATTCGTCTGCAGTTCTCCAAGCTGGAATTTCTGGCATCATCAACCAGGCCGAATGGAGGGACGGAACGACATTTGAAAAACAGTGGGGGATATTTCTGTATGGTTGACAAAGGCTTTTTTTGTGTTTATTATAATGAACTTACTATCATGTTCTATCATGTACTATCACCAGACCAAAAAGCTCACGTTTTGAAATTCTTGGTTGACGAATGACATCACAAACATCTCGATGATGTCATGCACCAGACCTCCCACAAGCTCTTCGATACCTTTAAGACACCAGTGTAGAAAAAATGTAGCTGTGCCTCTTTAAAACTTGTGTGCCCTCCATATGTTTCCTCATGAGTATAATGTTTTCCAGGTGTCTTTAGGGTTTTTAATGGCCCTGTGATATGACTTCCTTCACTCTGTAATTGAATTTACAACCAACTAACTATCTAAACTAATAGTTGTTAAACAGTGAAATCATTTTGGTCTGCTCTTTCCAAAAACCCATCATCTGATTCTCTCATGCTCCATCTTTGCAGTTAAATTCCCTTGTCCTTCCTCATATGTAAACAAGCCAAGAGAACAATCCATCAACCCTTACAGCTCTCAGCGGCTTCAGCTTATTCTACTATCCTGAGGTTTCTCAAATCTGAGAATGCCATGCCATGCCATGTTTTTTTTTTTTTAAATCACACCATAAACAGCCAATGACCATTTTTTACCCAAAGCACTGTAACATAAACTTAGTGTAAGTTCCCTAGAAGTACTCTATTTGTTTTTATTCTCGTGGTAAAATATTCCAATGTTTTTTTAAAGAGCACATGCAAATAAAACATCTCAAAAAAGCATTGATTTTGTATTTTAAATGCAATGCATTATATTAACTGAATGTGTAGGACAAATCTGGTAGAAACACATTTGGGCAAAATTAATGTTTTAGATTAATGTTTTCAGCAACAGACAAGAAGAGCTGGAGAGGGAGGAAAGACCAGCGGGAAAGCATGAGCGGCTAGTTTGAGGGGTCACATATGTTGCTTATAACCCCACTGAAAGTGGAGAAGGACAGAGGGAATTGTCTGAGAGTGACCAACATCATTTGCTGAGTTACCTTCCCCCACACACTGACAACATGGAAAATGTGACACAGCATGCGGAAAACTCACATTACAGGCAGGAGGAAATTATCCTAAAATTTAAACGAAAAAAAAAATCATAACAAAACAATGAAGCAAAGAAATTATAGCCATTTGACCTGTCATTAGAAATAAGGCAAACACACATGGATCTTTTAGTTAAATATTAAAATTAATGTATCCTTCAACTCAGTATCCTTTTAAATTGTAGTGATTTACTGGACTCCATAGAAATTTTGCACTGAACAAATTATAGCATGAAATAACAGGAAACAATGCAACTATAGAAATATACAGAATGTGTGATTGTGCTTGAGTGTCAGAAATGATGAGACTAGTGGAAAGTGTTAGAAATGAAGAGATTCAACTGGATGAAAGTGAAATTAGTTTGAAGAAATGTTAGCAAAATAAAATAAAATACACAAATATGTGACCCTGGAGCACAAAAGCAGTCTTAAGTCGCTGGGGTATATTTGTAGCAAAAGCTAAAAATACACTGTATGGGTCAAAATTATTGATTTTTCTTTTTTGTCAAAAATCCTTAAGATAGTAAGTAAAGATCATGTTCCATGAAGATATTTAGTAAATTTCTTACTGTAAACATATTAAAACTTAATTTTGGATTAGTAATATGCATTGCTAAGATCATCATTTGAACAACTTTAAAAGTGATTTCCTCAGCATTTAGATTTTTCTGTACTCTCATATTCCAGATTTTTATATAGTTGTATATCGGTCAAATATTCCTATCCTAACAAATCATACATCAGTGGGAAGCTTATTTATTCAGCTTTAACATCATGTATAATGCTCAATTTCAGAAAAATAACACTAAAAAAAAAAAATATATATATATGTAACGTTTCTGTTGTAGTGGAGTGGAGCAGGCGAAGGAGATCGCGGAGACAAAACGTATAATATAAAACAGAAGTACTTTTAATAAGGAAAACATAAACGTGGAGCAGTATCCATAAATCTACAATAATCACAAGCAACGTAACAGCAAACATTAGGGTAGATGGACCGGGCAGAACTGAAAAGACATGAGTTATATACAAACACTAATGACGAGACACACCTGAACGAAATACACAATTAACTCAAACTAGGTCAAAAGAAGCACATGGGGAGAAACAAAGCACATGGAAAGTCACAACAAACATCACATGACACGTAGGGAAAACCAAATACAAAGAAACAAAAGAACCAAACAAACTAGGAATGTTACAATATATATATATATTTTTTGAGGACATTTTGGAAACATAATATACACAGCTAATATATATATATATATAGAGAGAGAGAGAGAGAGAGAGAGAGGGACATATTTTTATAAAATAAAGTAAAATACATTTTATTTTTTTTATTTTATAGAGGACTATAGTCAAAATAAAATCAAATTTAATTTATAAAATAAAATAAATTTTCATAGGTCCTGAGTGATGGAGTATCTGTTAGAGGATCCTCACCATACTTAAAAGACTGCAGGATCATGCCTGAGGACTGTTGATAATTTTATCAGAAGGCTCAGTGGTAGTTAAAGGCAAACTAGTTAGGGACAGTTTTGTTTGACAGCTGGTAGTCTAATTGTAAACAGGTGGCTGGCATTGCTACCTTTTCACCAAATCCAGAAACTAGTGGTAGCCTACTTCAGTTTTTGATCAATATATACACACACTTGCCAATTTTAAATAGTACCCATTTTTAGTCTTAAAAAAAAGAGAAAGGTTTTGAGTCAGATGCATTCTTTTCACAATGTATTTGCCCTCTTTAACCATAACTCCTGCGTGCTGCAGTTTCTCCTGCTGTTTACGTCTGAGCTCAGGCGGTGTGGGGGTTTGGGTGTGGAACGAGGAGAGAGCGGAGGACTTCTGGGCTCTAAAGGTCTGATGCTCTGGTCGCTTTGGAACGCAAAATATATACTGTATTCAAGAGCCCGTCTTTTATACTGATAGAAAATATGAAAGAATTGAGAGCTGCTTGCACGACTGTTAAAATAGTTGAAGACAAAGGAATTTGTGTTGGAGAACATGATCGACTGGGCAGCCACATTTTCCATACTGAAAAAGCAAAGAGCCCAGCCTCCATCTTCCAAGATCCAATAGGAATATGTTTTTTTTAGTTTAATCATTTATATCACATTTCAGATTCATACACTGAGATAAAACATTTTTCTTTCTCTCTTTTCGTATGAAGGTGGAGCCCAGTTCCCAGTTCCCTCCCTATTACTTTTGACAGACAGCCGAGAGACGGCCAATGAGCTGAAAGCAATGTAAATGGCTGTGTTCTATCATTGACATTCACGTTTCGTTTGCTTCCCACACTGTAGGAGACCACAGTACCAAAGAGCTGTAATTGCATGTGTTTACAGAGTGGTATATTGGTGCCTGGTGAGGTTGGCAGGACAGCTAACGATATTTAACATTCTGTGCTTTTTGACAGTTTAACACTTTTGTCGTCTTTGTCTTTTGAGATCAGAAAATCTTTCAGCTTCGTCTTGCTGAAACAGACCTAAAGTGAGTTTCCCAGATGTGTGATGATATACTGCACCACATTTGCCCTCTTCCAGAGTTAAAGGAGAAGGGAGGTGGGAGAGAGAGAGAGAGAGAGAGAGAGAGAGAGAGACGGTACAGACAGCTGGACTCACTTAAACTATTCCTCATGTGTGTTGTTATATGGAAAAGATTTCACCGTTTGCCTTTACTGAGGCTGCTTTAGTTTAACCATTTAATGACCCACTCATATGCAGGGTCCAGCTTTGCTTGGGCCTGATCAAATACAGTCTTTTACAAATCAACTAATATTATAGTAGAACTTAAACTATACTTATATATTAACGGCACAGAAGTATTAAAGATTTACTTTGCATGCATTAACATGACACTATAAGGGTGAATATATAGGTATGAATTATAGGTAACTGTAACAATACACTACAATATTAGTAAAGCGATGTATAATTTTGGAAAAAACAAACCAAAAGTGAATCAATATTTGTTGTTATTGTTTTTGCAAAAAAAAACAAAAGACAAAATATAATTATACGAAACAAAATGTTTAATAAATTATAAATAATGTTCTTCTAACAAAATGAAAAATATTTATAAACAATAATAATAAATGTATAACATATTTATAAATATAAAATAGCCTTTTAAAAAATAATAATAATGACAACTAAAATTATATTTATTCTCTGGTATTCATAATAAAAATAAATCTTAGTTTAACTTATGGCTAATTTTAAAATAAATGAATGAATTAATTAATTAATACATTTTTATATTTTATAATTACTGCTGTCAAATGATTAATCGTGATTAATTGCATCTAAAATAAAAGTTTTTGTGTATATAATATATTTGGCGTATTTATTATGGAAATAATAATAAGTATATTTATCTGTAAAATAGTTTCTGCATATAAGTATTTATGCACAGAAATACAATAATTTTCAAAACATATTCTGATGTGTGTGTCTTTACACATACATAATAAATATAGACAGTACATATATATTATGTAAAGCAAAGAAAATTGGGATGTGATCAATCACGATTAATCTGTTGACAGCATTATTTATAATATATAGTTCATTGATAATCACACAAATATGAGCACACACATCTTTATATTTATATATATATATATTTATTTTTGGGTTACTTGGTAATTTTCTGTAATTATTTGTGAAATTTACTAGCAATTTCTGGGTCGAAATAGTTTCTAAAACATTTTTTGTACATTTTAATTGATCTTCCTAAGAGCAAAAATTATATTGATGCACCTACATTTATAATAAAATATGATTATTCTTATAATTAATCTATAATTAGATTAATAATATTAATAAGATATTTCAGTATTTTCTTTTATTCTACTAAACCAATATGCTTCTTGTGCTGGACAACTCCGTTCTTGTCTTAAAAGGTATTATATGTTAGGTCTTTACTCTCAAACCACTGCAGACCCATCTACCAATTTAACTGGCTGTGCGCTCCTGCGACATTGTGCTTGTGTATTTTTATACCGCTTATTATGCCTTTGCTGACCAGACTTTGAGTCATGTGGACACAGAATAAAACTAACTATGTGTTAGGCAGAAGCAAGGGTGGTTCCCAGCTCTGATTCTCTCTTTTCTTCTCTCTTCTTCTCTCTTTTACGAAGGCTATGTTCTTGACTTATCTCGCAGATTAACAATGCTCAATCAAGTTGTCAGATGATGATGATGATATCAAACTGCATATTCAGTTTTTTTAATGATGACCATTTATGCAGGAACAATGAGGAGAAAAAACTATTATCTAAGGGATTGTCCTGATAACTTCTAAGATGCTAAACTGTCAAAACAGCATTTAGGTGTCATACAATATTATTTGCTCTGTTCGTTTTTGCTGCAGATTCTCTCTCTTTTCATATGGAAAGGTCATCACCACAGAGCCCAAAGGAAAAAGGATATCAGCCTTGGAGCATAGCCTGTAATTTCAAAACCTCAGCCGACTTTCTTTCTCTGTGTGCGAGTGCGTGTGCTCTTCTCAGTCAAATGAGTTCTAAACTATGGGAGTGTGTGCTCCTCCTCCTTAATGACCTACTGTCTAGCAGTGCTTTCTCAAAGATAGGATAATTCACATGCCACACCAGCAGTCTAGTGCTCTCCCATAGTGCCTGTGTATCCCATATAAGCATCAATGCATTACACTATATATAGCCATTACAATATTTACGCTAAGCATTGATGTGGAATAAGAGTTGAGGGAGTTATTTATGTATTTATCCCATTAGATAATATAGTCCCATTATAACAACGTTGCAAAAAATCTATAAAATTTATGGCAAAACAAATGGCAGCTGTGGTTGCCAGAATTCTACCGTTAACAATTACGGTAACAACATTTTAGGTTTTAATTCACAGTTTAATACTGTAATTTCATTAACTGATCTACCCCCAGTTTCACAGACAAGGCTTAAGCTAGTCCCAGACTAAATTGCATGTTTGAGCTGTCTCAGATGAAAA
>JAUMHR010000076.1:10503473-10513634 GCA_032361145.1 Enteromius fasciolatus
GGGGAACAACACCACTTCCGTTGCCAAAATGCGCGCGCAACTAATTGATCACGTGGGCTGTAAAAGGGTCTATAGAATCATACTATGTTTGCGAGCGGGGCAAAATAACAGTTATGTCAGTCATTCGACAGTAGCCTAATCATTACACACAGGGAACAGAGCCTCGCAGATACAAACGAAGTAAATAATGTTTTATGTTTCCATTAAAATAGTTATATACATGGTAAATATATATTCTGTTTTGAGCTGCGCGCACTGAGATGATAAGTAGAATTAAGTATGAAAGCAGGATTTTAGTCAGTGGGATTTCATTTATCTCGTAATAAAGTATGGTTCCTTATTTATACAACATAGCGTTAATATTAAGACTATCTGCAAGAAATACCCGAATGCAGAAGTGAACGAGTCTGTGCCTTGTTTTTTGAGGACGCTTTCTTCACGCAACAACCTGCAGAAACACGACAGCTAAACTCTAAAAAATTTGTTTTATTAATTAAAAGTTTTATTATAATAGTTTTCTCTTCTCATTATAATGCAATGTATAGGACAGTCCAAGTTGTAGTTATTGCTATTCTGCATTGTTTGTTACTCCAGCTCACCCAAATCTTATAGGAAATAAATTATATTTACGAAATGTGTAAACCAGCTGAAATATTTTGAAATTACTTGTACCCTTCCTGATCGAATAAAATCCAGTCTTTTACTCTACCTTAATTTGAGTTTCGTTAAAGATTTAAATCCCTGCCGCCAAGATGCACCTCTGTCCATCACGGATAATGGAAAATGAAACTAATACATTTAAATCTATAGGGGTGGTTGGATTTATTCACGCAGGTTAAATTTTTTATTTGAAGCTTCTTTCTTTTCAGATACTTATTTACAGCATTATTTTAATAGGCTGTATATTAACATAATGAAGAAAACCGGTAGTTCTATGTAAAATCAGACATTGAGCACCCCCATATAGTCAAATGGTATGATCATAACACCCGCCAATATTCGACTGAGAGATTGGGAGTCGAATCAGGCTCCTCGAATTGAATCGTCGACTATTCGAGGACACCCCTAAATTTAATATGGTAAATAGGCAGATAGATGATATTTTTAACAAATAAGTAAATAATAATGTCGCTGTTGCATTTAATCAATAAATATTGCTGAATAGAGCAAACCAGAGCAATAAAGTACCTATAATTTACATTCTTAGTGGTGGTTATTATTATTATTATTATTATAAGAAAAATTAATTACTCTATCTTACAGGATGACATGCCCATTAGGCGAGGACGTCAGAAGACCACAAGGAAGCGAGAGGAGGAAGTAGACATTGACCTGGATGACCCAGAAATCAATCACTTCCCTTTCCCTTTCCATGAGCTGATGGTTTGGGCAGTGCTGATGAAGCGGCAGAAGATGGCCCTGTTCTTCTGGCAGCATGGAGAGGAGGCCATGGCTAAAGCACTAGTGGCCTGTAAGCTTTGTAAAGCAATGGCCCACGAAGCATCAGAGAACGACATGGTAGATGACATTTCACAGGAGCTCAATCAAAACTCAAGGTATGCATGTAAAGATGTGTTATGATGACCTAGTTACCTCAAGGATGAGCGTTTAGATGAGGATTTCACCTTGGTTGCATTGCTGTCGAGTATACAACTCTTGAGTTTGGACGTTTGGGGAGACCGTCTGTTATGTGCCAAACTGGCATCCCATCAAAGGCACAGTGGCAGACCACGAAGACTTCTCTAAAATGCATAAAAGCCAAATGTGAATTTTCTTTTAGTAATAAGACTAGCTTATCCTGCTTCCACACCTAAAACAAGCTGTTGTTGTGTAGAGGGGATCTTGTGTGCATATAAATGTGTCTGTGGCACACAAATTCCATCTTTTTTTCTTTTTTGTTTTATCCAAAAGGGAGTTTGGTCAGCTGGCTGTTGAGCTGCTCGATCAGTCGTATAAGCAGGATGAACAGATGGCCATGAAGCTGTTAACCTACGAGCTGAAGAACTGGAGTAATGCCACCTGTCTGCAGCTGGCAGTGGCTGCCAAGCACAGGGACTTCATCGCCCACACCTGTAGCCAGATGCTACTCACCGACATGTGGATGGGACGTCTGCGTATGCGCAAGAACTCTGGCCTAAAGGTCAGATTCGGTAGAAAGATGGCTGAGACTGTAGTCTCAATGACTTACATACAGTAATATCAGTTATTGAGATCTTTTCTTTTACATAATATAAGGTATACATATAACAGATATTTGGCTTGTATTTTGTGAAACAGTCTTTTGTAGTATTTACCAAGTCCTCATCAATATGAGACCATTAACTGCTGTTTTAGCACTCTAATACATTTCTTAGTCACTAGTCTAATTATTTTTCTTACTAGAGAGACATGCTGAAATGACAGGAACGATTGTTGTCACGAGATGTGCAAATTAAACCGGTTGGCTATGTACAGAAATTCTATTCACAAAGTTATGAAAAATAAATATTTTGTTTTTAATTAAGGCGGTATCCAAATCTGTGACCATTTGTTTTTAGAACACGGCACACACAAAATGCTGGACTACTGGAATTATATAATTCTTAGAACTTTTGAAAAGGACAGCTGGGATGCTGCTGCTTTAGGATGTAAAAGGACAAAATTGACACACTCGCCTTAGACTAGTCCATCAAAACACTCTGAAACCATCCAATACCTGTTGAAATGAACATACAGTGATGAACCAAATCAGCATAGGTTTACACTGTCCTCCAAAAGTTTGGAAACACCCCAGACAATGTGTGGTTGTAGATGATATCAGCTTAAATCCTTATCATTTTTTGTGCAAATACTGTACATAAAAAAACTTTCATTAAAGACCAGCAATAATAATTTTTTCATTTTGATTACATAATAATGGCAATATATACATGTCAAAGTTGAGCTAATATGGGAGGATGTGATTCAGGAAGCTTGGAGTAATATCAAGTCAATGTTTGAATAAACAGCTCGGATGCCTAGATTACACAGATCTGTATTTTCTATGTATACTGTTTATGTAATAAAATATGTTTTCGTCGTTTGTATTGTCGCTTATCAGTGCAAAATTATTACAAATGAAAAAGGATTCATGACAATATTGTCCAAAACTCCTCCAAACTTTTGTAGGGCAGTGTATTTCTGAAGGGTCACTTGATACTGAAGACCTGAGTAATGGCTACTCAAGATTCAGCTTTGCCTTTACACAAATAAATGACATTGTTAAACATTAAAAAATGGTAATACTGCTTTTTGAGCAGGTAAAGGCAGCCCCAAACTTTTGCAACAGCTTTTTGAACAAAGCTTCAACTTTTAGACGCATACAGTACACTGTATATACTAGTCCCTAAAAAACAAGCGGTGCTTCTCCTTGCATTTCTCTTGCTTTCTGCATAAATTATTTTTGCCTTTGGTTCAAACCTCAGCAGTGATATTGGTGTTTCATGTCTCACAGGTGATACCAAAAAGAGTGAGCCTGGTATTTCATCACCAAAAGCATTGTGTGACTGCAGGAACCGGTCTACGGCGTGCTAAATAATGGAAAGTAACAGTGTATTTGTCTCTTATGCTCTGTGTTTGTCTCGTCCACCAGGTTATCTTAGGCCTGCTTCTGCCCCCCTCCATATTGAGTCTTGAGTTTAAAAATAAGGACGAGATGTCGTATATGCCTCAGGACCAGGACACCTACCTGCAGGAGAAGGATGTGGATGAACCTGAGAAACAAGCTAAGGAGAAAGAGGAGGAGGACATGGAGTTCACAGTAAGATCTTACTGTGAGACGCAGTACAACTCCGTGGTGAGAGCATCCACCTTAGCCTCGTTTCTTAGCTTGTAGTCTAACGCACACACCCACACCCACACACACACACACATTTAGGCACATCTGCTCTGTTCTGTGAAAGTCCTGCCCCCAATTTGGCCTCTCAAATACGCTTCCGGCTTTATTTTGTTGTTGTTCAAGTCCGCGGTTGCTCTTCTTAGAGACCCGTACCCGTACGTTTTCTGACTTCCCCACCCTACACCCTTCTCCCACTTCGCCCTTTTTTCCGTTCCTCGTTGTCAAAGCGAAGACGCGTGGTTGTGGAGTTGTAGCGTGTCTCCGTCTGCCTCTGTCCTCTGTCTGTTTCTTTTCTTTTAGCGAGGGTCTCGTCTGAAGTACGGTACTGTGACTGAGTGCTGCCTGTGTTTTTATCATTCACACATCTACATTGTGCATGTCGAAGGCTTGTTTTGCATTATGTTAGCAGCCTTGATCTGACATCTCCATGATGACAACCTTCACTTTTTAGTTGAACCAGAAGTGCCTTCTTTTTTTTTCACGGTAAAACTGCACGGATACTATTGTTCAATCTTCAATTGTGAACTTTCAAGTGTTGCTCTAAAGCAGTAGATCTTGAACTGTTTCAAGTGGAGGACCACTTAAACAGCCCCAGATATGGGGGGAAACAACTTGCGCACAAATTAGTTCTAACTTATCTTCGAATCGTCTCAAATTTATGGATTCTTAATTTGGTTGTTTAGTTTAAATTACCCATGCTGCGTTTATCTAACCAGCCCAAATAAGCCATGTATAACAAAGAAGTTAGATTGAGCAATAACACAACTATATTGCAGACTTTTGAACATTGTAAAATATTGAAATGGTTAGGTATTTTAAACTGTTATTTCTTAACTGTTTCCTGCAATTGCAAAGTGTTTTCAGCCATTGCTCCATTTAAAAAACTTCATTAGTTAAATATTCATTTGAGAGATTCTTCTGATGTATTAATTTGGTAATGGAAAAACTTTTCTTATTAATAGTACAGTCTAAAATGATTGTGCTGCTAAATGAAGTGTTTAAATTTTCTCTTTTTTTCATTCGCTGAAGCATTGTGTACACTTGCATTACTTGCATGTCACTGTACACTTTGAAGTCAAATTTCAATATTAAAAATAGCCAAGCTCAAAAATGTCTTTCTAGAAACATCGGTCTGTTGTTCTTGTGGGAGATGAAGGCTGTAAACAACACAGAGAGACGTAGATGGCCCAGATGAACAAGATGAGGAGTACATCAGAGTTTCAGAAAAACAGACTGGCGCTATACCGGTGCAGTCTTATAAATATCTCCTAAACTGATGACTAGAATGCATAAGCTCTCAGTGCTGCACAGGACAAACCGTTTTAATAATAAAGAAGTCATATTAAATTAGATTGGTCATTTGTGACTATCAGTATTTTTCAATTAATTTAATGCGTCATAAGTGTTGATTTCTTTCAGAAACATTAAAATGTTTTGATTCCTTTGAATATTAGTGCACATTACTCCTCGAAAGTCTGGGGTCGGTAACTTTTATTTCTAAAAAATTAATACTTTTATTTAGTGAGGTGGCATTAAGTTGATGAAAAATGACTGCAAAGACATTTGTAATGCCATAAGTTCAAAGTTAAAATGCACAATATATTAAAATAGAAAGAAAATATTACTTTTGCTTAGTTACTTTAACAAAATGTCTTATGTTGTCTTTTAGGATGAGCATAAAAGACTTTTATTCAAACATATTTAAAAATCTTTTTATCATTATTTTAAAGAAGGACAACAACAGAAAGATGCATTTTAACCACCAGTTCCAGATTTGAGTCAATTAAAAGTGCTTTCTGTCAATTACATTATATATTTATTTCGTTATTTTTAAATGAGCCAAGGAACCACTTGGAATACTCTACCGTTTGAGAACTACTGCTCTAAAGAAACAGGTCAGCCCATGACACAAGTTTAGAAATGTAGTCCAAGAGTCCAAAACAACTGAAAAAGGACTAAATTTCCCAAAACGTGACTGGGTTGACCTGATACAACACGGTTCCAAAAACTGAAGCTTTACCCCTCACGTCACTATGAATATACTGTAGATATGTGAGGTTACAACACAAAATGACAATTGTATTGCAATTTATCTGAATGCTCTTCCGGAAAGTGCACTTGTAATTGCAATAATTTTTCTCTGATGCAACACTGAAACGTCTGTGTCAAAATTAGATCTTCCTGTGCATAATATAAGCTGTGAAATAAACTGCATTTAGACTGACAGTGTGTAGTCTGTAAGACTGTAGCTCAACCAAATAGCTTCGACAGCAGAAAAGTTGTTGCAATACAATTCAGCCATGATGTCCAAGAGTGCACCATATTTTTCCATTTACGGGATAAGCTCCCCACTCTTGGATTAAGGATGTGTGCGAATAACCCATGACACTGGGCATTTTCATTCCTCTCTTCTATCTACCTATCTCTACCTTTCTATGCCACACTCTGTCTTTTTCCACACGATCATTCCCAGCAGAATCATCAATGCCCAGTTCATAGTGAATATCTCACCTTCCTCAGCGCTCAGTATTGCTTTGCAGTGTTTGAAACAGCTGCATGCAATTCTGGGTGAGAAGTCACACTATGTAAATGGTGTGTATAAGTAATGCTTTCTTTCTTTCTTTCTCCTCTTTGTACCCTCTGTACTTTTCCAAGGCTATGCTGGGAAACGTCAGTTCAGAGGCGTCGCGTAAGAAACAGGTGGAAGAGGTTCAGAACCGCCATCGGCTGATTCCAGTGGGTCGCAAAATTTACGAGTTTTACAACGCCCCTATCGTCAAGTTCTGGTTTCACACGGTAAAGCCCCAACTCTGCCCGTATTTAGTATAAAAAAAGCATACAGTATTGTTCAGTGTGTTTAGCATATCTAATCAATACGAACATCAAAATAATTTGTGTGTGATTTCTTCAGAGAAATGTCTTTCACTGGCAAAGAAATTCATATCAATAGATACCATATCAAGTCCAGGGGGGGAAATGATCAAATGCAGGCAAGTAGAGATCAAAACAGCTGAGATTTTTTTTATTTAGCCTCATCTATGTTTTAAATTTAGGCCATGAATCTGACAAATCTCCAGGCTCCTAAAGATGAAGAATTCTGCTCCGTGTGCTGTGTGTCTTCATTATTTACTCACTCTTTTTTCTCTCGTTGCTCGTACTCTCTCTCCCATCACGCCGTCACGTTGTAGTGTTTACACAGAACAGTGTTTCTGTTAACTGCTGGTGAGAGTGTGTCAATCTTTCTACCGGTTTTACCAAAAATAAATAAATAAATAAAATGTTGCATAAAATACAATAAGACACCAGTAAAAAATTCAGTGCTGTTTTTTGTTGATCCAGCTAAAAAGAGTGTTTCTTTTTCTGCAACATCTTCTGTAGTTACGGTTTCTTACTCTGTGCAATAAAGTATAAAAAAGATGCTTTATACTACTACTATCTACTATCCCTAAAATTCAAACCTTAGTAAAATAATAAAATTATAATATTAATAAAAATATCAGCCTGACAGTGTTTTCATGATTTTGAAAGTCATGCATGTGTACGTTTTCTATTATTAAAAATGCTATCAAATTCCAGTTGGTAAACACTCAAAATAAATTTTCAAGATTGCAAAAATAAAAATGATTAATTCAAATAATTAAAATGTTTGATGCATGTGTATTATATAACTTAAAATCTTTACAACTTGCCTGCATAAACCATGAGCATGTTACCAGATGGCAATATTAATACACGTGTTAAGAAATGTAATACTGTTAAACATTTATAAGTAATACCAGTAAGCACATTAACTTTAGTGGCCCAAAAACATTCAAACTGGAAGAAAAAATAAAGGTTCTGAAACTAGAAACTGAAAAACTAAACAAAACCTAATGGTGATAGAGTCAAAACTAAGATTTATATAAAAAAATAATGTATTAAGATACATTGCAATTCAAAGACTTGGGGTTTGAAGATTTTTTCAATGTTTTTGAAAGCAATGTTTTATGCTTACAAAGGCTGCTTTTATTGCATCATAAATATATTAAAAACAGTTACAGTCAAAATAACTATTTTCTGTTTTAATGTTTTTTTATGTTATTGCAAAGCTGAATCTGCAGAAGTTATTACTACAGTCTTCAGTGTCTTCAGAAATCATTTAAATATGCTGATTTAAAAAGCATTCGTTTAAAAAACCTTAAAAAACAAACAGTAGTGATCAAATTAAATAGAATTAGAAATTGAATTAAAAAGTCTAAAATTATGATATTTAAAATGCATAAGTATAATAACCTTGGTGTATTTAAACCTTACAATCTTCACTGTTTGAGCTGAAACGGACCAATGTGTTTGATTTTTTCCCCTAATCACGATGCGGTTTCTTCCCACAGCTGGCTTATGTAGGATACTTGATGCTCTTCAACTATATTGTTCTGGTGAAGATGGACCTGTGGCCCTCTCCTCAGGAGTGGATTGTTATTGCCTACATTTTCACCAATGGTATCGAGAAGATGAGAGAGGTGAGACTTCATTAGGACTCAGTGAGCAAAGAAAATTGTTTCCTTCGATCCCTGAAATGTGGGGAAATATTAATTATTATTCATAGGTATAATTAAATTTACATATAACTACACAGCTGCTGTTCAGTTAGAAATGCCACAATGTGAACCATATACAGTCTATTACTGCCCTCTTGTGGAAATCAGGAAATGCAAATGGTTTTGAGTTTTGTTTTGAAAGATTCATTTACTGAGCAAATCCATCTTGAAAAATCACCATTGTTAACTGCATTTATAAATATATATAAAAACAGAAACTAAAATATATGTCACAACATTATTATTTGGTTAACCTCATTTGTCCGACATGAAGGCTTAGACTTCTCCTGTCCCTCAGATCCTCATGTCAGAGCCAGGGAAGCTCCTGCAGAAGGTCAAAGTGTGGTTGCAGGAGTACTGGAACATCACTGACCTCATGGCCATCCTCATCTTCTCCATCGGGATGGTGCTTCGCTTGCAGGACCCGCCCTTGATGAGCTATGGGAGGGTCATTTACTGTGTCAATATCATCTATTGGTACATAAGACTGCTTGACATCTTTGGAGTGAACAAATACCTGGGTCCATACGTCATGATGATCGGCAAGATGGTGAGGGACACTGAAAAAAAAAATTATTGGGACTTTTTATCTCACACTTCCGACTTTTTTCTCAGAATTTTGATGCAAAGTCATAATTATATGAAAAAAGTCAAAATTACGTGATATAAACTCATAATTCTGAGTTATCAAGTCAGAATTGTGACTTTGTATCTCAGAATTCTGACTTTATAACTCAGTTGTTTGATATAAAGTCACAGTTCTGATTTTTTTTTCTCAGAATTGTGTGATATAAACTTGCAGTTGCGAGTTATAAAGTCTATTTTGAGCAAAATCACAATTGACTTGCATTATCTCAAAATTGAGACTTCACACAATTCAGACTTGCAATTGCAAGTTTGTATCTCACAATTGTGAGTTTGTAGAATGCAATTCTGAGAAAAAAATGTGGCAATAAGCTTTTTTATTTTTATTCAGTGGTGGAAACAGGCTTCCATAGATAGGGCGCTTTAATAATTGCTGCATTTCTTATGGATCAAATGGTTTCTAATGCTGTTTTTCCCTTCCTTTTTAACCTTCTTCATGGTGAGTGTAGATGATTGACATGATGTATTTCGTGATCATCATGTTGGTGGTGCTGATGAGTTTCGGAGTGGCACGGCAGGCTATCCTCAATCCCAACGAGGACCCGTCCTGGATGCTGGCACGCAACATCTTCTTCATGCCGTACTGGATGATCTATGGAGAGGTGTTTGCTGACCAAATCGACCGTAAGGCTGGCATATTACTAACATTTACCTTGGGTACAGGCATGGGAATTTTGGGTATACTCGATTTGACACTCAAGTACAGGACCTCAGTTTCACTACTTGTCGGCTTGTATGAACAAATGTGGAGAGCTGTTAGCACTGATAGTGTGATTAAAGCTTCACGTTTTACAGCTGAAACTATTTGGATCAAATTTTGTGATGTATGATTGTGCTTGTGTGTGTGCTCTTAAATGGTCTCATATTCTGCAAATGGCTGCACTTATATTGTCACTACAGGATGATATGGATCAATGCTGCCGTTTCAAAATGGCCTTTTATGTTCATTGTGAAACTGCAGATCGAGAAGCATCAGATTGAATGAGAAAAAACACTAACATTCAACATATATATATATATATATATATACACTATATTACCAAAAGTTTTCGCTCACCCATTCAAATGATCAGAATCAGGTGT
>JAUMHR010000076.1:10539919-10551860 GCA_032361145.1 Enteromius fasciolatus
GGGTCACCCCCTGAATGACATGCCTAAAACATACTCTGTGCTGTACTAAAGTCTTTTTAAACTCACTATGTTGCTGTGTGATTCTAGTTGACCATAGAAGAAGACAGTCTATTTAAATATCTGCTCTACTGCCCCTAGTGGCCAGGCAAAGAATGCAACATGTGTTAGTCTTGCATTATGAATTTTTCAGTCTGTTCTATACACTGAATTTATGATTTAAAAAGTGAATATTGGTCATTTTTTAAGAAACAAGGTTAAACATCTTATTATTAAACATAAATTGCATTTTTTTTCTAGAAATTGTTATTTTTCACTGTTTTAATAATATCCAAATAACTTTTTCTGCAAACTGATTTGGTCCAACCAACCTGAAGATGAAAAGAACCCCACCAGAGCATAATGACTAATGTGCTAAGCTCAATTAAAATATATATTTTTATGGCAAGTTTTTTTCATTTTGGAAAAGTCAAGTTGTGCAAATCCCTAAAAACTTGAATTATATGTTGAAAATATACATTTAAAATTTGTATTAAGTAGGGCCAGGACTTTAACGTGTTAATTTAGATTAATTAATTATACAAAATTAACACGTCAAATTTTATTAACGCATTTTAATTGCACTTATTTTTGCACTGCGGAACGTTTCTCAATGGATGAGTTTCGGCGGACCGATTATATGGGAGCACCAACTACCATTTCTAATGTTTTGAATGCACTTGAAGCAGGGCTCTCAAGTCTCACGCATTCACCGTGAGACACGCATTTCAGCCAGTTTACATGCTCTCACGCCACACCATGTATTTCTCATGCTAAAAAGGAAGAGATAATTATAAGTTGTTTATACAAATAATAGACGAGGCGGAAGCATACCAGGAAGCATAATCAGTTGCCTGTGATTGAAGATAGTGTGAGCTGCTGCTGGGAAATATTGCCAAATTCGTACTAAATTATTTCTAAAGTTTCAGATTCAGCAATTTTACTATATGTGTACAGTATGAATGTACATTAAGTTGGCTCAGTTGTTCGGTTGACTCTTTTGGCACCAAATGTATCTGTTTATTTTTGACACATTTGTATTTTTTTAAGTATATAAAGCTAATTATTTCATTTGGACCAATTTGTCTTTTTTACCAATTGTTATAATTAATATTTGTGCTGATCATTTATGAACAATAAGTAAAATTACACTGCTAGCAATAACTTGGGTGAGAATTGGGTGGGCCAGAGTATTGTGCAGATCTGTTTTCTGGCATATCAAATCTCACTCCAAACTTTTACATATGGTCTACCTACCTATAGGGTTCCTGAATTTCTGAAATGTAGGCTACTATATTTCTAAATATCCAATTGCTACACTTAATGGGAATATTGCACTGGTCTGCTGGACATGGCTGAACAAAAATTAACAATATTTTGTTGCTTAAGCTTATGTATTCAGTCATTATTCAATGGTATACAGAAAAATCACTTCTCACTGTTCTCAGGTCAAATATTTATATGCGATTAAAATGCAATTAATTTCGATTAATTAATTACAAAGCCTCTAATTAATTAGATTATTTTTTTTAATCAAGTCCCGGCCCTAGTATTAAGATATACAGGGTACAGCAGGATACTGAAATATTTTTACTCTATTATACCACATGACACTTGTTAATTGTTAATGTTTTTTTGAGAAATGGTATAAAAAAACATGTTTTTTCCATGTTCTATATATGTGCACATATATATATTAACAGAAATAAATGAAAAATAGATTAAAATATTTTAATGCAATTAAATAAATAAATACTTTTTACATTTTATGTTGAACAAAATAAATAATTTCTTTCTAAAGCTACAGTTTTTAACGTCTACTTGATACTTTCTCATTTAACAGAAAAATAGCTTTAAATAATCTTTTGTGGATATGTACAGTCAAATTTATTTTGCAATTAATTACATTAATCAACATACCATGATGTAATTAATTACATTACAATTTTTAATCGGCTTACAGCATTAATATATATATATATATATATATATATATATATATATATATTTCTATGTGTATGTGTGTGCACATAAATACATATGTATAATACACAATATAGTGAAGAAATCCCAGTGTTATAAGGTCATTTATTGATGAAGGCCTCTTGAGACCCCCTGCTGTACTATAAAAGAGCTTGATTTGGTCTTGGGTTTGGAAGTGGCTGTCATCTCCTCCCACCTCTCTATTCCTGTTTAATTATACCCTGTAGATCTCTCTCTATCTCTCTCTCGCTCTCTCAGCCTGGGCGGCAGGCAGCCGTCCTTTCTCATCTAAATCTGACTCTCTGACAGCAGAAAGCGATCCCACATCGTCACCCAGCCGGCCCATAGTCCCCATCTTCCCCTTCCTGAGAACTGACACGATAAATATTCAGCACTCAAAGGCCAAACAAGCAGCTTTATTGTTCTGTCTCTGAATCACAATGTGTGGTGATCTCTTTCCTCTCCCACACTGTGACAGCACATGTAATGCTTAGCTTTTGCTCTTGATGTGGCGTTTTGGAGGGGTGAGGGGTGTTTTTGGCACTGGATTTCTAAAACGCTCATCTGTTGCAGCTGGCCGTGCCCCACAGTGAGGACTGGGCCCGCTTCGGCCGCACGCTGATGGAGATCCGTGCCAACCGCGGGGACGGTGAGGAGGAGGGGCCCGTGGAGCTGGCCACGTAAACACAGGATCAGAGTCATCACCAACCCAGACTGAGCCTGGTGTAACACACACAATTAGCATGTCCACTAGTACTGTGCTGTTTACTCTGATAAAAGGGACCGTTTATCCATATAATGAAAAATGTGTTACTAGGTATGGGTAAAAACACTGCAATTTTTTTTTCCTCCAAACCACTGAAGCCACATCGATTCTGTTGGTCAACTCAAAGAAGAAATATCTTCTTTGGATCAATTCAGTACAAAATGTAAGCCAATGCTATCAGAATTTGCTATAGCGAACGTAGGGTTTAGGTTGGGGTCAAGGGTTAGTATCTAGTTTAATGTTGTGTAGGTAGTCTGAACTTTGATTTACATGACCAATACAGTCTTTAAAAACTTTAGAGGTTTAGAGGACAAATCATGAATAATCAGTGTTTACCGAAAAAGCCTAAAATCCTGAGGTTTATCATTTACTCTGGCTGCATCTGAAATTGCATATAGCCTACTCTCTGAAAAGATAGGTCTACTTTAAGAAACGTTCTGTTAAGCATAAATGTGTGATGTAAATGTAATCATATTGTTAGCTGTACAAAATTGGAAACTGTCTCACCATATTATTTATATGCATTATCTTAATTATGAACAGTATTTTTTGTAGCGCAAACAGTTTTACGGTTTATTGCACTACAAATTGCACTTTATTCTTCATATAGCGGGCTAACGAACCGGAAGTCTCGCACATATACTTACTCTGATCTATAGCCTAATCAGTTATATAGATCAGTCAGTGCTTTCTACAACAGATAAAAAAGATAATTTCCACCAACTGTTTAATGAATACTGTGAATATGAGCATACGTAGTGTATTGCACTTTCGGATGCAGCCCCAAATTTCAGTGACCGTGTGATTGCGCTATGCTTTACACGTCGCTAAACTAAACACAAACGCACAGTTCGCGCCATGTTGTTTTTTTATTTAGATTTTTCGTCGTGTGCAGGCTAATGTATGGTATCAGCTGAGGCGAATGAATCATATTGTGAATGTGAGTTCGAGTCTTTCTTTCGAGTGCATGTAAAATAAACACACACGACCAATGTTGTCACGAAATTACTTTTATGAGCTGAAATGTGAAGACAAGACCAATTACTGAGAAGTCTGACTTGTCAAAAAGATGACGTCAAACAGATTTAGAATGACATGAAGATGATTAAATGGCCGCTTTTCATATTTAGGTTTGCTGTCCCTTAAATGTTGTACTATTGGGTTTGTTATAAGCATTAAAATAAAGTACAGTTTTGTTGTGCGAGATTTCATTGTATTTTTACGTTCTGTCTCATTACCGTGAAGGCATTTAATGCTAAATCAGTTAATACCATTTTTGGAAATGTGCATTTCAAAAATGTGAATTTGTAATAACCTGTTGCTAGAAAGGCATCTTCGATGTTGGTTTGTGGTTATTTTAGTGTACTTGAATAGTGTGTGTGTATATATTTTTGTACTGAGCCACTGCATGAAGCATTGAAAAATTAAGTTATATAGTTGGTGACTGTGTCAACAATACTCGCACTAGCTTACTCAGTGTTACAGCGATGCAAGCAGGTATTGTGTGCGTACTAAAAGATGTTTCACGTGTTAGAAATAACATTACTGAAAACCATAAGAAGTGTGTGGCTAAATAAAACTAGTATTGGCAAATAAAGATGCTTCTAGCAACCGTTTTTTTTTATGTCCTTTTAATAAACCTGTCTGTCCATCAGAACATCTATTGCTGCCACACAAGGCACAATCTTTACACACTATATGTACAATCAACTCTACTGTACAGCTCAATTAGTCTTGACATCATTTTCCAAGGGCTTGAGAAATACAGCACTGACAAATATAATCTATAAAATGTACTGCTGGTTGACCATAAACTGCCACTGTGTAGATTCCCAACACGCAAATGTAACACTATACAAGCATAAATATGAAATATTATAATAACATTCATTCAAATGTGATGTAATGAAATTAACTGCCCAATGAGTGCTATGAGCTTAAATGGTTTAGGAGGAGACAAGAAAATGTAAACAGTTGCACATCTATCATTTAAACAGTACAACCTGGTCATTTCCAACCAGATACGCTTGTAGTGATTTATAACCCTGCAATATGCACAATTAATAAATAAATAAATTTTTTTCATAAATAAATAAAAATGCTACTGATCCTTTTTTCAGGTAAATAAAAAAATTAAAACTGAAAGGATGCCAAAACAAAAACAAAAAAAGGTTGCTTTACATTTATATGATTTACATTTAGAAATAAATCAAAGTCACACTACAACCCTACCAAACAATACAGGACTTTGTGGTAGAATTAAAAAATATTAAACATCATCCCATCTACGGTGTACTTTAAAGTTGTGATTTGCACTAACAATGTCATAAAACATTATGTCCAGTTCATCTCTAAAGGTTTTGTGTTCCCAACTAGAAGGAAGAGATTCATATGCTGGTTTGTTCCAGCGCAGCTGAAGTGGATGCGTTTGCTTCAAACGTGTGGGGCGGCAGGCGCTCGGAATCGTGGTAGATGCAGTCCAAATTTGCTCTCGATGCCAGCAAATGTGGCCACAGCCAACCTGAAGCCACCGATGTGGTCAGGATTGGGCGCCGGGAGGCTGATCCGAGACTTGGGAGTAGGCTCTGCGCCAGCTGGTTTTCTGTGGTGAGGAGAGAGGGAGAGAGAAGATGGATGAGGAGGAGGAGCATAGGAAAACTTCACATTCTGCTGTGTCCTGTCAAAAAGAATAAACAGCCTGTCTCAACAGTGAAAACAAGAATATTTTCCCCTTAAGTTATGGAACACTAAATAAATGAATAGACCAGAACCAGTTTCTTGCCTTCCCTTTGAAAAAGAAAAAAAAAAAACTTTCCATTTAGGACACAAATCCTATTTTAGGACATTGTCTTACCATCTTAGCCATTTGAATGAATGAAATCCTAATCATGTAGCTCAGATCCGTTTGAAGCAACAAAACCAGACATGAATATGAAAAACTACTAAATCTAAATTTGAGTGTCCCCATAAGCAATAAAATAAACATGTCAATGTCTATGTGCTTATGTAGATTTATGACAAAGGAAAAAGCATGTGAAGAGAGTTTCACAATGACCACATATGAAATCCATCTTTTCATTCATTCCATATACGCATGTGTTATTTTCTCTATTTTAGCACAGTTTCTGGAACACTTGATTCTGACTGCTCAATTGTGGCATCCAAATATTTTGTATAATAACAGGCAAATATTTTTTTTTACATACTGTACATACTAACACTACAAATGTTTGTGGACCAGTAAGAAGAAATCGATAAATTAATCATAAGTGAAAGTAAAGACAAAACATTTCTATGGCAAATAAATGCTTTTCTTTCGAACATTTTATTCCTCAAATATTAAGAGTTTCTGCACATATTTAAAGCAGAACGACTTTTCAGCATTTTTTATAATAGGAAATGTTTCTTGAGCAGCAAATAATAAATTAAAGTTTAAATAATTATATAATAGAAAACAATTTGTACAGTATTTGATTAAATAAATGCAGGATTACTGAGAATAAGACATTTAAAATAATAATAATATATATATATTACACAGGTCTCTTCTCTGTTATAAGCATTAGAATATTTTATTATCTATTTTCCTAATTCAAGCATAATACACTTATTTACAGTAGATGTAAGAAAAAATAAAAGATGTATTCTTAAATAAATATATTTTAATATCGTCCATTAGTTAACAGTCATGTCGTGAAAGTAATTATCAGTATCAGCAAAAATTTCAATAATCATGCATCCCTGGTCATATAGTTTCTGATCTGAGTTACATGACTGCATGATTTCATTTGAACTGATGTCATCAAATCTCACAAAATGCAGTCTGCATCCTAAATAGAAAGCTTTGGAAAAAGGCAAGAAACCGCTCAGTTCATTTATTTTGTTTTCCACAACTTGAAAGGAAAATCTTCTCGTTTTCACAATTCAGTCAGGCTGTTTATCTCCAGTACAGTTTCGATATGACAACACGTATTTATTAAAGTGCAGACCGAGCCGCATGAATCAATATATAAACAGGTAGAAAAACAAATCCACACACAGGTTTGTATATATACCATGTTCTTTTATATGCGCCTGTGGTTTCTGGGTTTGAGGACAGCACAATATTCCACGGGAAAATAAGGTCATTCTGTCCAGAACTGGAACAGAATCCAGTCAAAGCAATTCTCCCCACCTCAAATCACTTGGACACATGGAGCCATGTGGCTATGGAAGAGCATTTCTAGAAATGTCACCTCCAGGCTTCAGTGAGTCAGCTGACCCTTTCTAAATCATAAAGCGAGGGTGTTTTTCGCTTCAGCAGGAGAGATAAAGATGCCACGGCAAACAGCTTTCAGTCCAGGCGTTCTGCGCTTTCTTGTGTAGTAATTAGGCCTTCCTGCCTCAGCTGTAACAAAGTGCTTGTCGGAATGAGAGTCTTTGCTACAAAGCCAGCCCTCTCTAAACAGCTATTAATGAAATTTCAGGGCATCTGACATTTCAGTGCTCTTCGCAATCACACTACGCGGCCCAGAGCTTTTTCCTAATGGAAGAATTCTAAAGAAAGTGTTACTAAACTATTTCAAAGTTTTAGGAGGTGTAAGAGTCTTACTGTCCACCGAAGTCTACGTAGAACCACCTCTGCAGGAGCTCATAGGTCACTAGAGTCACTCCAAACTGAGGCGAGGAACGAAACACACGTGCTGAGGAAGAACAAAGTTATTAAAATGAAGCTTCAGCAAGCAGTCTGTACAGATTCTGCATTTGTTACCCTGGCTGTGAACACCCAGCTCAAATGTTGAAAAATTATTACGTTAAAGTAAATGTCTTTTTGAGGTGCCTATAATAATCTTAACCCTCTGATAAGGTGATTTTGGGGCCCTTGAGATGTTAACAACATTTGTGTCTTCTTGTGTATTCTTCACAGGATTTATTTCTGAAGTGTTTTTGTGTCTTAAAATATTTTGTGTCTTAAAATAAGAAAATAATACCATTCTTAAGAAATATTTTAAATACAAAATATTTGTAACGTTATTCTTCAGTTAGAAAACAATTTAGAAGAATTTTATTATTACGAATGTTTTCTGAACCTGGCTCCTGTATGACTTATTTATCCTAATTTCCCCAAAACAATAGCAGAAAGTCCAGAATGGTCTATAACTGGAGCTGAGGCCTTCAAGATCCAAACACTATTCGAAAAAGTCATTAAAGAGAAACAAAATTGCCCTTACAATGTTTGACCTATATTTCAAGTCTTCTGAAGTCATGTGGTAGTTTTCTCTCAGGAACTAAGTCAATTGTAAAACATTATTTACTGACAAGCTTCCTCTTGAATTTGGTTTCATATTTAAGCTTGCATTCGGTTCAAGTGTGGCATGTCAAGAAGTGTCTGCTGTCAACAATGTCTCATCGTTGACATCAATCCAACTGTGACACGTGCTGACACACCGTAATCGAGTTCAATGAGAACTACAACAGACGGAGGTCATAACCTTTTGTAGTCCAAAAAGGAAAGAAAATCTCAGTTTTGGAAAGTGGTAGATGATGATAAAAATTCCTATTTCGTGGCTGAACTCTAGCGCTTTGAAACATTAGCAAGACTAGCCTCAGGTATGTCTGCGAGATATACCTCCAGCTCCTTTCCAGAAGGCACGAGGCCCTTCCTCATGAAGAATCTTCCAGAAACAGTCAATGAGTCCATTGTACGTAGTCTGGCCTGCACGGGCAGCCACTTGTAACCGGGTCTTGATAACATCAGCAGGGGTCACCAGGGATGCGGCAGGCATGCCTAAAGAGAAGTCACACATGTCAATAAAGAGTCCGATTTGAATGAATTTGAACACTGAAGTGATGACTTCAAGGATTCAGATATCATATTTTAATATAACAAATCCACTGATATAATTTAATTCAGCTTTCAGGTCAGGATTAAACATCAGCGTATATAAACTCTGTGGCTCCATCTATGATTAATGCACAGCGTGCCATGAATTGATTCAGTCAAATAAATACCGAAAGCCTATTTTAACAAATATTATAAATATCTCAAGCAGAAAGCCCCATTTATCAAACGGTATGCATCTTTTTTTATTTAAAGGTCCAGACAATGCTTAATAATGAGGCTGGCATAAGCCCTGTCCCACGCTGTCCGGCACAAAGGCCACTGAGGCACCAATTCAGCTCTTAATAGCCTAAATCAGCGACAGCATTTAGCCTGAGCAGTTATACTACCGGCATGCCAACTCCACCACACACTCAAGAGCTTCATTTTAATATGTAAATAAAATACTTTTATTTAGATAATTACAAGCCTTTCTCTTTGTTGACCAGCTATGATGGACAAAACCTTTATTATTAAGAGCAAAGAAAATAAACATATCTATAGAAAACAAATTTCATTTCAGTCCTGTCTGTATCAGTGCTGCTATCATTAACAGAATCTAAACAAATTCATGGAATTAAAATGTTAAATTGCACGTTTGCGCGTGAACTTGGGCATGCTTAAAATACTACAATAAAATGAGAAAAGCCAAAGATAAAAGATTACAGATATAGAAATACGGCCCATTTACACCAAGAATGAAGATAACTATAAAGATATTATTAGCATCCCCACCAGCAGACGATTTTGTCAGTTTTTTTCTAAGCAGACGCTCATCTGCTGCTTTAAAGTCTTTAGCTCATTATAGCAAGATCTGACTCTCATTGGGTGTCAATGTCGGTATCGTCCATCAGCTGGAAAAATGATGGAAGCGTTTTCAACAATATTGTTTCTCCATGCCTTTATCGCTATATAGCAGTGGTGTGGACTTTTTTTTAGAGCTATATCTTTATCGTTATAGTTATCATTTTTGATGTGAACAGGGCTTTATAGCGAAATAAATACAACATTAAAAATCCAATACATACATCCATTTCCTCAAAACACAGGCATGGGAAAGGGAAAAAGCCAACTGTACTGCATGTTGGTCAATGCCCCAGAAGTCTGCCTGCCTCACCAATAATGGCACACAAACGGAGCGTGTAATTAAATTTCCCGAACTGACTGTAAATCACTAATTGCCTTGAAGCTCGAATTGCTGATAAATGGTAAACTGAGTGATACATGCCATAAGAACATACCTAACCATAAAAACTTGCTTTAAACCATCTGACAGATATAAAACATTGGGGAAGACAGGAATGCTAAGCTCTCTCTGACCATGTATGGCTTTTCAATCTCGTATCACGCTCAAGTCAAGAAGCAGTAAATCTAAAAAGGCAAAAAGGATTAGAAATAAATATTAATTCTCTTTTACGTACATTCCAAACCATACTGGCTTGGCTATAGACGTAGTCTTTTCAACAATGTTTTCTTAAGGATGAACCACAAGAGTAAAATATTAAAAACAACATCAGATCTGGATCGTATGTTATACGTGACGAGAAAAGAGAGACTTGTAAAAATATTGCAAGTCAGATCTTGAATGTGTTGGCCTGGTCATGCCAGTATCGTAGGATCTGTTTATTGCTGCTGCAGTATGGCTACTTTGGGACTTTGAGATTTTTTTTCCCTCTTTTAACACTCTCGAAGCTCAAAGCACAAACTTCCAGGCCCTATATATTAAACAGTGGAAAATATCCGACCCTTGGCAGGCGCGCTGCACTTCAAAACACAGCCTAAATCACTGAGCACTCTAATTACGGCCAACCACAATGGAGCCAGCGGTGGCAGGCGGCTACCGGAGAGTGCGTGGTGGCTTACCCGCCAGCGCCCCTGCCAGCAGAAGCCTGCCAGGTCCCACTCGCCCGTCTTCATCAGTCATGGCCGCCTTGATGTGTGCGTAGCAGGGGAAGTAGATGGCAGAGAAGGGGATGTCTCTCAGGAAACAGGCTTTTGCACCCTGGGGGCCGAGAAGACGGACAACATTATGTCAGAATCCAAGATGTTAATATTTCATGAGGTATATTACAGAGACCTTTTTCATTTGAGGACCGCATTGTGAGGTATTCTGGGAGTTCGGTTTATGGTGTGTTAATGTCAGCCCTGTGGAATGAGTCTGTTTTGTGCCGTTTCTGACTTGTCACTTCAAATAAACATTCGCCGTGGCGTTTTTTTTCTCGCAAGAATGGTCGCGGAGACTATTCCTGCGTCTGTCACCGTAAACAAAGCCATGCCTTCAACGGGATTCGGTTTCCTCATCTTTAGCGCGCTGGCGAGCAGCCAGGAGTGGAGAAACAGAGAGATTTTCCTCTCAGCAGAACGCTTTAAAGCCCGGCTGAAGTGCGCTTTAGACAGGCTTCATTAAACTCGCAAGGTTAATCTGCAGCGTGTACACAGGTAGTGCAGATAGCAGAGGTATCTCTTTCCTAAAGCGATCTTTGTGCTGTCCTAAAGGGGCCGGGGCAGACTGCCTGCTGCGAAAGCAGATAAAAATCACCCCTGTGTCCAAAAGACCAGACCTGGCTCATCTGCTTTGGCAGAGCCCGGAGTGCCGGAGGTGAGGGTTGCGTTAATGTGGGAACATCTGGATCCACTGGCCCTCAGTGCGCATGATAACTCGACAACAGCACACTCGCAGGTGTGTGTGTGTGTGTGAGAATGTGATATGAAGTGTGTGTCTTGGGTTTGGAGCACGGGCAGGGAGTGGTGGTGGAGGCCCTGCAGCGGCAGAAGGGGAGAGGCGGGGTAATTAGGCTGACAAAGACAGCTCTGTGCCTGGGCCGGACCCTGAGGAGCCAGGCCGTCTGAGAGAAGCAGGCTGCAGCGCGTCTCCTGCACTCAAAGCACATTGTCCGCGCGGCTCAGGAGAGACACAGATGGAGGGGAGGCACCGGATTCAACATTCTTACACACACACAGGCTGTTGTGTACGCTAGCGAACCCCCCCGACCATGACTCTGAAATAAAGACTCCTTTCCCACGACAGGCTGACAGGTGAGCCCTGGAGACTTACCTGCCTCGGCCAGACGACAGGAGAGCAGGGTTTTTTTTTTTCAAGTGACCAGTTATGTGATTTACTGATAAGTGAAGCATATTCTACTGTAATCTACTGAGTGATATCGAAACTGTACATGAGGTTTTGGTACTTTAAAGACAATATGGGAAGAAAAGGCTGGGTTTGATACAACAGATACGCTGACTGAACCAATTAAGTTTTGTTATTGTGACCACATGATTAAATATACATATATATA
>JAUMHR010000076.1:10551960-10576772 GCA_032361145.1 Enteromius fasciolatus
ACCCAATATTTGAATCCAAATCCGTGCGTGGATCACAGCTAAACCGTGACAAAAAACGTAACAGTCATACAATTTAAAGGCTGTTATTGTAACCCCTCTACGTTTTGCACTTTGGACCAACGTAGTCAGGGTACGTTTTTATATGAGACTGGGTTGTTTTGTGCAGGGTCAGATATATATATATATAGTGATTTTTAAAATATTGTTTGACTCTTAAAAAAAAAAATTGTTTAATTATTAAAATGTACTAATTTACTGTGCTTTGATCAAATTTGGGCACATAAAAGACTTCTTTCAAAAATATGTAAAACATATATAGTTTATTGACATTATATTAAAGCACGGAATCTGTATATCTTAAATGATTTATGAATATTAAAAACTATTTGAGCATAAATTTCAGATTTGTCATGATTGACTTCAGGTCAGGGCGAATGACCTGTTGACAGAATTTAAAAGGATCAAAATTCACAAGCACTTGCAAACAGGACAAAAGAAATAATAAAATGGAAAATACTTCAGTGGCCTAAAGATTGTGCTTGCTTAATCATTCTCATGAACTGTGAAACTGACTTTTGGGGAAGCCACAAAGACCCACCTTGCTCAAACACAAGAGGCCAATCTTCCGCCTTCAGGCACAAACAAAATGGCCCTGGAATCTCCACTGTTGCTCTCACTTAGTGATTTTCACACCTCAATGACTCTCCAACAATTAAAATAATGATCCAGCACAGAGCACTTATTTTGAAGGGCATGGGTGGATTTACATGTTATGATTGTGCGTGCCTGCAAGATGTGGGTGTCCCTGATGTCAAAAAAAGAGGATGTAATCATAAATTTGACATCAGGTCATTAATGTCAGACTCAGCAACTGAAAATCTATTAAACAACACATAGCCGAGGAAGTAGATGCAGCCTTCACACATGTAGGCTTAAAGCAATAACACACCAGTGGGACGCACATCGTAGCCAATATATGCAAATTTCGGTCAGAAAGAATTGAAGTTGTAAAACAAATAATCATTTCATACATTTAAAACTTATTTTTTTGAATTTGTTGGAGAGAAAATATGTAACATGAGGCTTTAAAACATGAGCAAATGATGCCTCTGCGGTAGGAGATGCCTTACTGGCATTGATTTCAGCTCATTATGTCCTTGGGACTCACAGCCACAAATCCAGAGAAATCATTTTGCTAGGGGGGAGTGCGGCTGGGCAAATTGGCTTCTGGTTCTGTGTGGGAGCCCTCGCTGTGAAGAGCAAAAGAGCAGGGCCCGGTCGGGAGTGGGCAGGCCCAGGCAGGACCGGCTGGGGCTTCACGCTGTGACCACCTCCGTGCCTCTGACAAACACTTCACTGGATAATCTCCCCACCAGAGACTCTGCCAAGCCCCATGAGCTCGAGGGGAAGCGTCAGGGCACAGCCGAGCAGTTTCTCCATGGATGTGTGCAGCTGCATCACTGGATGTTACAAGAAAATCTGCTAAATGACTAACAATATTTACCAGACTTTACTGAGCTGTTTAGATTCAGGATTAGAAGGATGGTGTACGCAAAACAATACTCTGCCTCTAAATACATATATGATAAAAAAAAAAATTCAAACAGAATAGGGAAAACAATTCTTTATTATCACAATTATTAACACATGTTGTATATAAGGGACATTATATCAGTTTCAGCTGATCCATTTTACAATGCAGGGCTTCTTACAGAAGTAATAAAAGAAGTCATATTTTCTATTAACAGAATAAACTGACAATATTCAAAAGTGGAAAAATCCATTTTCAGCTCAAGTAGTCCAATGTTAAGAGGTTTCCATTTTGTATCCGTGTTTTTCAAGCTCCGATCTGAAAGATGGCAAAAAAGTAAAGAATATTTACATTTTCATAATATTAAAACCATTTTTATTACTAATAATATTAAAAAGTTCAGTAATATCCATATTATTATAGAGATACTATTTTATTTTGAATTAAATGGTTGTTTTCATTTCATTTCGTTAAAGTTTTAGTAATTGTGTGTTTGTAATTTTTATTTTTGTTGTTTTTAAATTGTCTCCCTATATTTATTTTTTACTTTAGTTTTAGTTATATTTAGTTATTTTAGTACATCAAGATAAACTAAATGACAAATTAGAAGTCTTGCCATATCAACTAGTCAAATAAGTTTTTAATATTTCAAATTATTTATTTGAAAAAGTAATGAAAATGTTTATAATTTAAGTTTAATAACCCTATTTATAACATCCTCTATTTTTATTCTAGTTGGTTTCCAACATTAATAAAGAAATGTAGCACCCTTTCGACTAAAAATCATGAGTTTCTGTCCTTTTACCACACATTCACTAACACGGCCTTTTCCAGTGCTGGAAATCAAAACTATTTATTAAGCAATAACTATAGTTTTATAGCATTAAGGCTTCAGAAAGGGGAAATTATTGCACCTACACATTTACCTTTTATGACTTAAAATATATACAAGAATATTGAATGGCTGTATTTTTTGCAGTCAGGTTCTCACACATAGGAAAGTTCATAAATGTGGTTTGAGGCCACCACGAGTGTTGGTTAGCCATTGGACTATTAGATCCCTTAGGGACGGTTTTCTTCTAAATGAGTTTAACCACACAAAATTCTTTAGAAAATAATGTGGGTTTTACAGAGACTTAGTAAGAGTCTGGCAACAGGCACTAGGACAACACATTGTAATATGTACGTCTATGCCTAACATCGTTCATTGTTTGTGAATTAATACTAGGCTTCTACACTCCATATTTTTAGTATTTTACTATTAACAATTGATACGTGCCATTAAGGTCTTCTTCACTTCATGCCTGTAATCACACACATTCAGTGCCTGAAACTTACCTCAGCTGATTAGAAAAGTCGTCCTCTACGTTGTCATCATCCCAGTTATCTTCCCAAACATGAGCGTCCTCATCTTCATCCAAGCCCGTCCAATCTGGGAATAACACACAGAGTGAGGCTGATGATTTGCGTAAACCCGGAGTAATTTTCTCTTCCTTTTACCCATGATTAATAAATAAAGGTCATAACCCTCATTCTATACGTTCAATTGTTATTACTGATTGGACACTACAGAGCAAATAAGAAATAATGACAGTAAACAATGTACAATTACATTAGGTTGTAAGGTGCTAAAATGCTAACTGCTAATAATGCTTAGTAATGGTTTGTTTCTTTACGTCTGTGGACTAGGGGCTCTGAAATACTTTTTAAAGAAATAATGCATGTTACATTTATTATTTCATTCATGGCTTTTTTTAAACGCGAAAAAAAAATTGTATGAAGTGTCGGTTAGCTTAGCAATGCTAGCTGAGTCACTGTGGTGTTGTCTGTGCTTATTTACCCGTAACCTGACAAAAGAGCGCATTTCTACTCAAAACAGCAATCGTTTTCAGTTCACTCACCCTCTGCTGGGAATTCTTCAAATTCATCGTCCTCCTCCAACAGCCCCAAATCTACTGTTTGTTTCTTCTCTGACATGTTGTGCTTCTGATCCAGCGGTTCAACACAGTCTCTCACAGACGCTCAACGTAACAGTGAATATGACGTGCGCATGCGCAAAACAGTGACTGGGCCTCGCTCTTTGATATGCATAAGGGTTTCACTGCATGAATTATACGAGCTAGCCCAGCTGTTTGAAGTGTTTATTCGTGAAGGCTCCGCATAATGAATATGGCTGAATGATACTACATAAATATATTTATTTATTTAAATGATTCTACATTTATTTATTAATTATACATAGCCTAATGTATTTTTATTAATTGTCTTTAATTTGTGGAAATAAATATACATGAAATTTACAAACTATTAATTATTATGTGTATTTCTTATATATATTTTATTTTATTATATTATTATTTATTTCATAAACATTTAAATCTAACTGCAGTTGAGTTATTTTCATTAGTTTAAAAATAAAACAATAAAAACACACAAAAAAAACAATAAAAAATACAAGATCTTTGCAAATAACGTTAAAAAATGCATGACAATGAGTATAAATGCTTCCAATGAAGATACTTCTTAAAAACTATATAACAGCCACAGGCCAGAACATTGTGTAGTCTAGATAAATGACAGCACATACACCACAAAACCACACATGCCACAATGAAAATTGTCCTGTGGTTCCAATTTGCTGACAGACGAAGAAAACTTTAACCAGTATCCTACTCTTCTATTCTGTTTTGAAATTATTCTGTAATCATCCAAACTCCAAATATAAGTCGACAGCAAATGGAAGTAATTTAGATAGGATGATGACGGTGTATTCATTTTTGCTGACAAATCCAGCATACACAGTTAGCAAAACAGGACAGCTTATATATAAGCAGACATTCTGGACACAGACATGAGGAGAATCCTGTATTGGCTCCAGATTTACACCAGTGCCATAAAGATGGTGAAATACTAATCAAAATAATTGCATACAGCTTATGAGCTCTTGGAATAAAGTGGAAGGACCACTGAAGTCTGTCTCAGGTAAGGGCCTGGGAATCTTTCACATTGTCCGTGGAGCATACCTGAGACTGCAGTTACACTGTGGCGCCTGGAGTCTCAGGAGATGGGGAGGGGGGCTGCCCAGACTGACTCACTGCCTTTCTTCGTATGTGAGAATGCCTTTCATTGGCCCCTCCAGGACAGTATCGCAACTGAGTCCTCACAGAGGCTCCAACCCTGCCCGGCCAGTCTGGCAGTCTCGCTTCCACCGGTCCTTATCAGGACGGAGATCACAATATGGCCTGAGGGGTGCTAGGACGAGCGGCGGGGACAGGAGGGTTTTATAGGACGGAGGCCGTCATCACCCCCCAGCTCCCATCTGACTGATCACTGACTCAGATTAATGACACGACTCTCCTTCTGCCAGTGAAAGTGACAACACACCAGAACATGGGCCTGTCTACCTGTCCAAGTGGCCTTGATGAGATAATCGCCCCTCTCATTCAACATAAATAGAAGAATGCCAAATAAGTCAGCGAATACTTCACTGTGAAGACCGACTGTTGACGCAGAAGTGCAAGCGCTATATATGAACTTTGCTGTATTTTTGTGAATGGCAATGAAAAACTATTTTGCATCTTTGACATCTTGTGGATAGTGATTATGATCATAAAGAATAAGAAAAGCTAAATAATCCAATGAAGGAAAACATGTCAGCTTTGGCTTTGGAAGTCTGTGTGGAGTGATATGCTTCCTGAATATCTGTCAAGTACTTTTAATCCCACTCAGTCATCAACTGAGCTTTGTGTTTCATATACTTTGAGTACATATATTAATAACAAAATAAATAGTCAAAAGGTGTGAATGTTTACATGCACATTAGATCAAAATAAAACAACTCGTCTTTCTCATCTCAATTAAATGTCTGTCAGTAGGAATTTTACTCTCATATTTTTCTTCTGTCTTTCTTGAAAAGGCCTGTCAGCTGGAGCTTGAGGTACAGTTTGCCAACAGCCTAATGACCCTTTATGGCAATACAATCTGACGTCTGTCCCGGCCGGCCCGGTAATCCTGTCCACCTTTGCGGCTTAGTTATGCTCAGGCTTAAGTTGCATATTTTGTATTTATCAGGATTTTGCTGATAAATGCTATCAGCAAGAGAGAAATGAAATATGGGAGGTCTATCTCAAGTTGCAAGAACAGACAGTTATTTCAGTGGTGAACCGTCTGTGATACAGATATCCTGTTGTTATTCCCTTATATACTACTTTAGACAGAATATGTGTTTTTTTTCGGTTTGCGTGTTGCTTTATTTATATTTCCCTTGAGTATCATACATTCCGGATAACACATCAGTAGGTTATAGATCTGTTTCTATCATTCCGACACAGCTTTTCCCCAGATTTGCCCCAAAACACATATCTGTCCAAAAACAACATACTCAGAAACAAGGAGCCCCATGTCCCTCGAAATAAACTCAGATTAAAGAAAATGTTTTCCAGTGTAAACACCCCATTATTTAGAGTACATCAGTCATGGCTACATAAACAATCCAAAGCCATATTCTGCATATAAGGTTAATTTTGCTCATTATTCAAATTAAATACTCTTAATAAAATGATTCATGACAACAACAACAACAAAAAAAGAAATTATAGCAAGGTATGGGTGTCAAGTTACAATTTCATCAGGCCATCTATCAAAGTTTGGGTCAAAACATTGGCACAGTCTTTTTTTTTTTTTATTCCACATTCCACTTAAATTTACAATAAACATTGGGCCTCAACAGTGCTTTTGTGAATAAAGCATTATTACATTAATATATTAAGCATTAAACCAATTTTTGGCAACAGCATGATTAAGAGTCGCACTGTTGGTCATATTTGTCTGACCTCACATTACAGTAGTTCATTGTGATTGGTGGCTTATACTGAAAGGTTTCTCTCTCTGGAATGACATTCTCAAGTGAATGTCGCTCATCAAGGGGCTTACGGCGTAAGTGATAAAGTGTTCCACTCTAATACCTGCCCGCTTCTCATCTGTCATCTATAAAGAGGATTGGAAATGAAGCAACATTCTTCAGGATATAATGACCTCAAAAGCATACAGAGGGATATTGTAAAACATATAAATGGAGTGGGAAAATGTGTTTTTGTTTGATCAAAGAAGTAAAACTGCATCTGATCCTGATGGCTAGGATCATTTCAGATATACATACTATGAACCATATATTAAATGTTCTGCAATGCCGTCCATCAGAATTATGTGTCAGTGTCAAACTGAATCAATATTGGCTTGAACAGCGTTTTAAACGCTCGCCTTGATTTCAGGTTGCACAATGCAATATGGAATCAAGTAATACTCGCTATGTGACTACATAGGCCCGGAAATGGCCCTGATTGGACTGATTGATAAATGAAGCTGTCCTTGTTTTTGAGCAAGGCCCCTTCAGCTCTGGACTTTGTCCAGGAAAACCTCTAACAGCCACTTATTAAGTAGTTAGACTCACAAGGCTGTGTGTGCACTGGTCACCTGGGTGTGTGTCTGTAGGTTCTGAAAACCCATTGGCCAACGCTGGACTCTCAGTTGCAAGCTGGTAAGATAACAGAGCGGGTATAATCCTCATTCTTCTCCCTTGAGGTCTGGAATAGCGTGTTTTTACAGCTTGCCGGGTTGTTTAGCGATGTAATTATTAGCATTTCTTGTAAACATTCTGCATTACCTCCAATGAGTCTTTGTCCCCTTGACCCGCGCTTGACGCGCTCAAAGAGAAGTCGCCATAAAGTGGAGGAGGCGTGAATGTTTTCGTAACTCTCAAGAAAATAAAATTACGGATGACGTATCGAGTGAGACAGCTCATTTCCAAGACAGCATGAGTTGAACTGCAAGGTGCCTTTTGCAGAAGTTCACAAAAACATTCACATGCTACAGAGAGCAGTTAGCGGCTACTGATGATTTGATCGAGTTATGCAAGTGTGGTCACAAAAACACACCGAGCATAAAAGTCATTATTTTTATTCATTGTTCGTTTTTCGGCCTCACCATGATTCATGATGTTTTAACACACGCTAATGTATAAGCTTCCCAAATTAATGCAATAATATGAAAATAAAATGTGTCATTTGTTTATATGATATGGATACACTTTTACCCCAACCCCATTTATGCTTGAGTACTCTGGCACCACTTGTGCAAGGAGCATACATGTCAGGAAGTGCATAATTAAGTGTATTTAATATATTTCTTATTGAGCCATTAGCAAAATGTTCTTGGTTCCTGAGCTGTAGATAAGCTGTGAGCTGCATTTACCCAATACGACTGTTTTTTTATTTTTTTGTATCTAACACAGAGCATATCAAGCCTCTCTTGTGTGTCTGTAAGTTATAGGGCAAGAAACCAAGAAAAAAATTCTACAATATACCCAAAGGCTTGAACAACTCGGCCAGTGACAAGCTTTTAAGGAGACCAGAGCACCATGGGTAGTCTGCAGATGAAATACTAGGGGGTGAAAGGGAAAGTAGTGATTTGTCATTAGGACTTTTCAAAGAATAGTGATGCCAAGGGTCCAATTTATGGTTTTTATACCCTGCCTTCTTCAGAACACACATCAAGTTCTTTGTGAGGAATAGAATGCCAGTTTTTTCTTCTCTCTCTCTCTCTCTCTCTCTCTCTCTCTCTCTCTCTCTCTCTCTCTTCATATAAAAGAGTTGTATAGAAAGATCTTTCCATTTCTTGGAAATGTTGGCATGTCTGAGAAAAATTACAAATATGTGTAACTGATTTTTAACAAGAATATACATTTTATAAGTGCTACTGACAAATGTATTAGGCTCATACACACTGCAGCTAAGTTTGGCATTTATTTAATTTTGAATTTGGTCCTTTACTTTCAATTAATGCAATTCAGTAGTATACATGCAGGTTCAAAAGCAGCACTTAATTATTTTGTATTATATTTTTAATTAAATTTATAACTAGGCTAAGTAGACATATAAACGCAATAAATAGCTTAGCCTATACGAATAAATAAATAATAATAATAGTAATAATCATAGATCTAATGATACATTTGAAGGGATCCAAAAAACTTTAAAATTCTTTCAAAATGTGTCTAGACTGAAGAGACTGAAAGAATCTGACAAAAAAATAAAAATAAAAAAAAATAATAATGAGCGTACAGAACCGTTAATTATTTTTTACGTAGTGACGTCACTGTCGTTTGGACAGGTGCGTGTCGCCTGAGGTGCTAGAAGAAAATCTCAACAACGAGCTGAGCGAAGGTATGTGGCTTGACCAAGTCTTAAATGTTGGCATCGTCTCTCTCCACTGTAGGCCTGGGAAAATGTGTATAATGTATATAGGGGGAAAACGTATATTTAATAATTCATAGAGCGCGTGTTGATAAAAATAACTTACAGCTTGGGCGTAACGTAAACAAAACGCAGCTTTCGTCGAGGACGTAACGTTACAATTTTTTTTTTTAATCCGTCTCTTATCAATCATGTTTCTTTGGGCCACGAAGCTAACGTAGTTAGTTGTTGGGGTTAGAAGATAATTTAGATTCACTCTCATTATTCCTCCCTGATCTTTGGTCATATTTAGGTTTGTCTGTTGTAAGTCTTAACACAAAAAGTGTAGGCCTATTTCTCATGTTTGCTCAGACAGGCATAGTGTGTGAGGATGTTTTTTTGTTTTGTTTTGTTGCATTAACTAGGCATAAAATGCTTTATTTGTATTATTTTTCTTTTCTATTAGCTGGTTTGGCAGTGGAGTGGAGGTGGTTCTTGGCCTCTGGTCCAGATGGTTACAGAGGATGGTTTCCTCTGTAAGCCTGCCATGGTAATGCATGAATTACATGTTCAGATTATTTACATTATATCAGTGTGCCCCGTTAATTATCACACATTTAATTTATTTAAATATGTCAGCTATTTGTGATAGAATTATCGCATTTATACAAATCACTATCCCTGCACATAATGCTTCCGGGGATTCCCCTATCTTAGACAGGGTCTGGAGATAGCGTGACTTGTCTGGGATAGTAGAACCATGTACCACTTGTTTCCTTTTAGGGCAACGACTTTCTATTTTGGTATTTGGCCAGACAATTTTGCCCCAGGGCACACCGCCACTAAGCAAGATGATAGAAGTGCAGTAAGATTGAATAGCAGATGATGCCAAAACGATCCCACACAATGATCTATGTCTACATTAGTTCATTTGTTTGCATAATGTCTTAGACAGGAAAGCATTATCATTTGCCATGATAATTAATATGAATGAAGCAGCTGGTTAAATTGGGAAACTATTTGTAAATCACTTATAGCCAGAGTTTTGAACTTAGTCTAGACTTAGTCTTAGTCTTACCAGTTTGCAGATTGTTCTTGCCAAAAACAGCTCATTTGAATTTTTTAAGGTCTGACAAAATGACATGGAAAGTGATCAGTTAGTGTTTGTTCTGTTTTTGGGTCAACAATATAACACCCTTTTCCGAGTTAGTAACAGCAAAGATATTTATATTACCACAGGTTTTTATTTCAAATAAATGCTGTTCTTGTAAACTTTCTATTGATCAACATCCTGGAAAATATTTCATGGTTTTAACAAAAATATTAAACCACACAGCTGTGTACTAAATCTAAACTAAATCAGCACATCAGAATGATTTCAAAAGGATCATGTGATACTGTTAACTGGAGTAATGACTGCTGAAAACTCAGGGTTGCCATCACATGAATAAAAATAATAATACATAAAAAGTATATAAAATAAATTATACTTTGACATATATGAAATAAAAGCTGCCTTTATTGGGTTTTTGAACAAACATATGCAACCTTGGTTAGCATAAGAGAAACATGATGGCATACAAGTTTTTTAGTTATCAGGCTCTCCCCACCACTTTCCTGTTAAAGCATAAATAATATTTAAAAACAACTACTCTCTTGTACCTCGTAATCGATTGCACACACACACACACACAGTGGTAAAGTAGGTTGGATTGTACTGTAAATGTAGCATCCTTCAAACCCTTCATTCACATGATTATTTGTACTCTGTGTGTTTTGATGATATTGAGAAGCTTAGGTGGGTGTGTGAGGATAATTACATGTGATAGCATCCACTGATGAGCACAACTGTGGCACTGTGCCAGTAGCCCAGCCATTTTCTATTAAGAGAGGAGAATGAATGCAACCAGTCTTTTGTCTAGCATGCATTTGTTCATCAATGTATACTTTACAGTGATTTGAATATTGTGGACTGATTAAAACACATCTCTCGCTAATGCCTGTGTGGCACAGATAAATGTAGAGCTGAAAATGCATGGGTATAACAAGCACTTTATAGCAAGATAAATGTTTTGTAGAGCGTTTCTATGAGTTTTATAGTCTTATAAACTCTGCATACTGAGAAATAGAAAAGGGCAGAGTTGTTTTCCTCCTGAGACATGTTCTTGTTTTATGTGTACATGCCAACCATCCCTGACAATGTTTTACTAGGTGATGACTCAGAGCTCTTGTTTATTTGCTTGCTCGGAGGCTTTATTTGGTACGCATCTTTTTTTTTAGAATAAAGGCAGACATTTTGAAGGCCGAAAATATATTTTCCTTTTATCTTATTGCTTTTTCTGTGTATTTTTGTCCTTCTTGCTCCTCCATGTCTTGTCCTTGTCTCTGTCCCATTCTTTCTTCCTTTCAAAAGCCGAGGAGAAAATGCGGTGCCCTTGTTTGGATAAACTTACATCGCCTGGTCATCGAAAGTTCGTCACAACGCAAAATAACACAGACAGCGGTTTGAGTGGGTTCAGATAGGCCTGTCCCAAGAGCGAACAAGTTTTGTAGAAAGAGGACGTGACCTGGATGGCAAGAAAACCTGCAGGACAGCAGTGTTGGCCCCTCTTTCTTGTGATTGATGGTGTTGATGTTCTAAATTGGCCTCAGATACGCCAAGTACAAGAATCATAATAGCAGGGTTTTAGATTAGTTCTCTAGATAGCAGGAAGAGGGGGAGGTGGAACGTTCCAAGAATACTACAATGCATTGGATCCCGAATGCCGGCTGTATGCTTGCGAAAGGCACATTGCTAGCGAAGGATGTGAATAGTGATTCTAATGTGGAGAAGTATTTGAGGGGTCAGACTGCGTCATTACTGCCGAACGGAGGTCAAAGCCACACACTTGTCCTCAAAGGCGAGACGCTGCATCTGGGTTGAACAAAAAGGCCTCTCAGCTTACTAATTGTTTGGGGAGCCTCTTTAAGGCCATATTTATAAATGTTCTTTGATCACTAAGATCGTCTGTGATTTTGCTCATTTTATTGTTGATTACCAACAAGTATGATATATTGTCAGTCGGTGGTACACGTTAAAGGAAGAGATAACCAAAAAAAAAAAAATTTGCTGGACATTTGCTCACCCTCAAGCCATCCATAATGCAGAGTTTGTTTCTTCATTGGATTACATCTGGAACGATGTATCATTACATCACTTGCTTACCAATGGATCCTCTGTAGTGAATGGGTGCCGTCAAATGAGAGTAAAGATGTATAACCCACAAGTAATCCACATTACTCCATTCTATAAATTGATGAGTTAATCCATTATTAAGGCTTTTTTACCTGGCTGTTATTTAAAATAATGCTTCCTCCAATGAAAAAGTACATTCCCTGCTGTCTTCTCGCACTAAAAACTGTGTTTTATCTGTATTTATTAACGGTTATAAAACACCTCAGTGGTGGATTTTTAGTTTCAAATGAACAGATTTTCACTTCAAGAGACATTAATTGGTGGACTGCACTTGTGTGGTACTTTTAGGGTTTTAATCACCTGTTTGACAGCACCCATTCACTGCAGAGCAAATGACGCAATGCTAAGTTTCTCCAAATCTGTTCCCATGAAGAAAAAAACGTATCCACATCTTGTGTGGCCTGAGGTTTAGAAAATTATCAGCAATTTTTTAATTTAGGCGAACAATTCCTTTAAGCGAGAGATTTTATTTTTTATAGCGTTTAATATTGGTTATGTCTATTTGAATTCACATGCTTACCTCTGAATGGCTTCGAATCACTGTAATTCCACACTGTTATAGTGAACGAAGGGAAAAAAACTGTGAAAGAGAGAGGGAGTAAAATAGAAAGCAATTAATTTGAAAAATTATATGCCCACCTCGTATTTGTGGGCCATTACCGGGATGATCAGTTTGGGAGACAAAAATGACCACTTGTACTGTAGTGTGCAGGTATTTCATGGGCTTTCAGCACTGCTGAAGAGACTATAAAGAGTTTGAAATGATTAAACTTTGTTTTGACCCTGCTGTTAAATGCCTGTGCTTGTCCATTATGGCCAACCCACCATCGAGAATAATGGGCATTTTTCAGAAGAGCCAGGGAGTCAAACCATACACTAAGTGAAAAGCAGCGTTAAGAGGCTGGAGATCTGTGTAATTAAATAAAGCCCAACTGTTTTAGTGTGTACTTTAGAATGAAACCTAGGGATACTTTGTTTTAAATACACTAAGGGGCTACACCGATGTCCTTATGTTTGACAGTGCTAAAAAGGGCTGTTTAATGCTTATGTTTAATAGCTTGTTCACAACACACTGACAGAACCTCTGTGCTTCTGCCCTGTGCCGTCATGACATTGTGGAGCTTCATTTGATACAACACAAAACAGTGTTCCTTTAGTCATGGCACATTGGTAGTCTAAGATATGAATGTCTAAGATATCTGAATTATGATATAAAAAAAAATCAAGTCTACTAAAGAAATGTACACATTTATGTTAAAGATATGACACTAAAGACTGAAATTATGACTGCTACAAATGTTGCTTTGCAATCACCGGAATATATTGCATTGCAAATTATATTATTATGATAACTATTTTAAAATTTAATAATACTTTACCCTATTACTATTTTAAAATATTGTTTATTGAATTGTTTTCCTTATGAAAATAAGAGACTTCTTTCAAAAACATTAAAAATCCTACATTTATCCTGATTTATGGATAAATGTTTACATTAATAAACAGGGGATAAGTTTTGTTGAAAAGGTTTTTCTAAGAAATAATGAATAATAATAGAGGATTAGGTTTTCTTTTGCAGAATTTCATTCTTTTCCTGAGGCTTTTTTCCTTCATTATAACATCAGGACAGTTGTTGTCAATTGAAGTCATTGTGTGTAAGAGTATGATTTTTCATTGTAATTAATAGTGTTCATGTCATTGAACCATATAAGAAAAAAATAATTGTAAAAAAAAAACAAATGACACAAGTCACTCAATAAGTCTTTATGCGTTTACAAGTTTTTCTACTAATTATCTTTATTAGCACTTGTAAAAGGCCTGTGTGCTTGTTTATAGATAATGACTGTGCGGCCTCCTCTTTCTGGAGCGTTGATGTGCTGATGTCTCTCTAGCCTCAGGCATATTAGATTGGCATCCATTAAGCACCCTCATTGTTTACAAGCCGCCCAATCCTCCGTTTTCATTTCCCGTTTGCCCCTCCTTCAGAAAAAGAGAGATCGCAAAAATCACAGACTGCATGATCTCCTCATCTCCTCACTGAGATCCGGACACCCCTGACCCTGGCTCTATTTTCTCTAGGCATGTGTGCATGTGTGTAATTTTCACCCTGCTGTCCCAGACAAGACTGCCCCTCCGAAGTCTTGGATAATTGTGATCAGTCTTTCCCCTGGCTGCACCACGGGCAGCCCTTCCAGCATTGATAGCCAAAGAAAGAGCAGCTTGTGCGCATGTGGAGAGTTTGCATCTGAACCCCGACCCCCCACATAAATGAACGAGTGCAGCCACAGAGAGACACTCATTCATCCATGCATTCAGACATGTATAGAAATGACCGATATATTGCAGTTATATTATATGGAAGGAAAGGGGTGTACATTTTCAAGGTCTCCGGTTCTGTGTAGGTTTCAGAGATTTCTTTTTTCAGACCCACCAGCTGATGAGTGTTTTTTATGTTTTTAGTATTTTGGAAATAAAAGAGCATCCTGTCATTATGTCATGTCATTGTTCTTGGTCAACTGACAAAACTCTGTGAGTGTGGATGTGAGAACAGCGTGGATCAATTTCTGTTCTTGTTAAAATGTGTCCCTAAATGCCACCAGTAGTTACGGCAGAGGACCACATACGTTGCGTCTAATCCATTCCATGATTTATCAGCACATGCAGCCTATTAATGTTCTCTGTGGAGAACGCTGCAGAGACGCCCAGACTCTGGCTTTTCTGGTGGTTGGAGCAAATCTGTTTAGGATTATAGAAATAGTGGTGTGGGAGACATCGAACCGACCAAAATTCAAGCAATGGTAGAGAAACCCCAAACAGCTGTCTGCAGGATTTGTTGACATTTCTCTGCTCTGCTCGTTCGAGCTGGGTGACATTATATGCTTCGTGATGTTTGCTGCTGTTCGCTGTTTGACTTTTAGTCTTGTTTCTACAGTAAAAGTCTGTGTGATTTTTAACACCACAAAAATGATAACGACATACATGTATCGATACATTTGATAGAATGACAAATGATAGATGTCTGTCTGATAGATAAATGGCCATATATCTATCTCTGTCTCTTTGTTTAGAGACAAATATCTATGTCTGTCTATCTATCTGTGTATATCTGTCTGTCTGTCTCTGTTAGATAAATGGCTATCTATCTATCTGTCCTTCTGTGTGTCTCATAGATAGAGAAAATTTCTGTCTGTCTGTCTGTTTATTAATGGACAATTATGTATCTATCTATCTGTCTGTCTATCTAATCACTTAATCACTCCATCGCTCTATCTGTCTGTTTGTCTTGTATAGATTTATGTACTAGGCAGATAGCTAAATGGGCAAATAAATAGGTAGATGGACAGACACATAGATAGAAATATAAACTAATAGACAGAATCTGTCTTATAGGCAGAACAACAGAAGTCTGATATGCATGTATTCAGCAGGCAGTGTCTGGTGTTTTATATGTATCGTCCATCCATGCAAGTAAGAGTAGCGCAGGCATCATGAAAGAGAGACATATGAAAACATGAAAGAGAGTCAACTTCCCCTATCTGATGTCATTTTCAGATCTTGGGCTCCCCAAACTGAGAGAGAGGTCAAGAGCGAGCTGGCATCTGATCTCTGATGGATCTCATATTCACCTTGTGTCCTCCTCCCCCTCCCCTCCTCCTCCTCCTCTGTCACTTCCCAGCTTTGTCATCCCATCCCTGTGCTTCGCTCCCATGGCACTTCTCTCTTTTCTTCTCCTGTTCGCTCTGACAGCTCCTTTCATCCATTGTCTTCCATCGTGCCTTCAGCTCCAGCACTCTTACTGCTCCTACACGGCAGGCATATTCACATTCAGTCAGCACCAATCATTACTTTTTTCTCCTTTTTAAAAGCAAAAATCAAATGCCGAAAAAGATTGATTGGGGTGCGTCGTGTGGTTCAGGTGTTATTGTTGTAACACTATTACAGTGTATTTTCAAGAAAAATGCCATAGCAACTGCATTTTGTGTGGATACGATTTTATAAAGAAACATTCAGGGTTTTATTCAACTTAGAAAAGAGACTTCCGACATCATACCTGAATCAAGTGGATTTCGACAAGATTCCAGAGACAAGTATGTTTTCTGAGGTTATGCTCACTTTGCCCACAATTTGCAGGGACAAAGTGAAAGGAAGTCATTCAGTTTCAATAAAAGTTGGGGATTTGAGGTGAGCGGGACTTGTGATGAGGGGGGGGGCGATGGGATGTGTCTGACATCATAACAAAGTTCAACTTTATGCAAATGAGTGCAGAGTTCAAGTTTATGCAAATAAGTAGTGACACGATGCAGCAGCCACCGATGGCTGAGAAGACAGCGAAGCTCATGTGATCCGCCTACTGTCAGATGTTGTAATCGAGTGTAGACGATGGAGGAGAAAATCCTTTTTCGATTTTGTATGACTCGTTTCTGCCCACATACCGAGACATACACAAAAAGAGATGCATAGAAAACCACATTCGAATTCTGCAGTAGAATTAAGCATGCATTGATTCTTTTTGAAGTGTGATGCTTTGTACATCGTATCAGTTCTTAAACAAATGGTTTCCTCGGTTCATTTTAGCAACTGATTTAAAAAACAAAATGCAATTATTTTAGCTGCAATCCAGTTTATGGTCATACTTTCAGTAACTAGTGGCTTGCAGCACCATGTTACCAGGTCAACCAGTGGTAAAAGATCGGTGATGCAAGAAATTTTAGCAGAATTCCAATTTATGCAGATGTGAAGTCAAACGTTGTGGTGATAACTATTTCAGAGTGGAGAATTTGCAGCCTCCAGGGATTTGAATGCTGTCAGTGTAAACTTACTTTTACTGTAACTTGAAAACTATTATTATTTTTTTTAATATACCGAAGTAAATTTTTCTCATAAATGTTTTGCTTTCCTCAGAATCTTTGCATTTACTTGCAAGTATTCTCCTCGCAAAACCCCACAAACATTAATATTTGTTTGCGAAATCTTTTTATTTTAGGGGGAACTCCCATAATCTCTCAACCAAAAAACAAAACCGTACTTATTTTACAATAAGTTTTACAGCAAGGTGGCTAATTCGTATGACCTCACTTGTATGATTTTGTACGATTTGTATGCAGGGCAGATTTAGGGGCGGAGTTAGGGGTGATCCTTCATACTAATTCCTACAACTTTGTATATGTAAACTTTTTTTTTTTCAGTAGTCGCACAAATTCGTACAAATTATCCACCTCATAAAATATGTACAAACTGCTGCAAATCTTTTTCATCACCTTATTTTTTTAGTGATTCCTCAGAAATAAAGGTACAAAAGCTGTCACTGGTGCTACCTTTTATGTATGTACCTTTTATGGTACCAAAATGGACCCTTTAGGTAAAAACATGTCCCTTTTGAAAAGGTAGCGCCAGTGACAGCTTTTGTATCTTTATTTCTGAGAGTGAAATGAATGGTAGACAATTTACATTAACTTCCACAATAATCTCCCTTGTATTAAGATCTGTGTCCTGCCACATTTCAGTTGCATAGTTAGAAGCTTTGCCTTCTCGCAGTGTGTTTTGGCCCTAAAGGCTTGATTACGTTGCCCTGTGAAGGCCACCTTAAAACCAGATCCTCCACCCTAACTTATTGCCTGTTTCCTCACTACACGGCAGGGGCCAATTGTTAACGTTAATGGATCAGCTCAACGCTGCTCTGGTCTTGTTGAAGGATGCCCTGTCAGGGCTGCACATGTGAGATTAGTTTCCCGCCACAGGTGCCTCTGTCTAGTGTCCTTCTCCGTGCTGTAGCGGAGCAGACCCTCTCTCTCGTGCCTCAGGCCAGGGCTTTTCTAAAACACCCCTGTGGGAGAATCAGCTCAGCCCTTAATGCAGATGCAGTGTGCTTAAATACACCCAAAACCTGTACTTTTCTAACACATTCTCCCCCTCCCTTCTTGTGTTCCCGCAGCCGTGTTATTTTTGGCTCTCTTCAGGACGTATGTCATCGGGGAGAGCGTACAGCACACGGTTAATTAGTCTACCTCAAAGCAGGAATAAAGCGCAAGATATTTAGTAGTGCTCTTCTAGAGCCGCTTGTCACGAACACGTGTTGAGCCTCTGCAACAAACTGTGTGAAAGCAAGTCAGCGGCAGAACCAACAGTGGGGCCTTAAAATGTCAGCGCTCTGATTCATGGCCAAAAATGTTCACACAAAAGACTTTTCCTCCTCCATCATGTGTTGTAAGTATTTATTTGATGTAATCAAGAGGACAGAGTGGTGTTTGTCCCTTGGTGTCCGCCGTTCAGCCAGTCTCTAACAGGAAACATGCTGTACTTGGAGCGTTCACTAATGTGTGATAATTTATTAGGCTATTTTAGATGCTTATGCAAGTGTCAGGTTGTTTGATTTTCAGCTGAGAGCCAATAAATCCCAATCTTGCGGTGCTCTAATGCTCCCGTTTATGCATTAGAGTGACAAAAGGAGCTCACCGCCCCATATTTTTTCCTATAAATCGCATATTTATTTTTGGAAGTATTTGAGTTTGCACAAAGTGAATTGATTAATGACAAACGAGATGTCTATAATAAGGGGAAAATACTATAAAAAGATAGTTTAAGGTACTTGTGCCATGTTCTTTTTGTACTATTATTATTATTTTAATCCAATATTATTCTAAACCATACACCATTAAAAAACTTTTTTTTATAATTTCTCTAATACATTGAATTTGAGTGTACATTTCATATTATTTTCAATGTTTTTGGTATATTGTCATGGCAGACTGTGTTTATTATTCACATTTTTATTCATGTTGTTATTTTACAAATATTAAGTCATTCAAAATAATGTAATTTAAGTGTCGAAGAGCATCAATACTTAAATGATTTGATTTGTTTTGATGGTTGCACCACATGACTTTGGCAGACAAAAAAAAGCAGTATTTTTAAATGGTAAATATTTTTTCTGAGAAATAATGATAGAAAATTATCCCAGAAAAGACTTTATTTTTGTGAAAATAGTTCTTTTAATGAGGCCCTTTCTTCATTATAAATCAAGACAGTTTTATCACCCTGACATTTTTTTATTTATATCCCTTAAAAATGTCAAAAAGAACACATGCAGGCTTATAACAGAGGTGTATTCAAATCTATTTTAAAGCATGTTTGAATAAATGAATAGATCTAGACAAAAACGAGCATCACATCATTGACTTTTAATACCGAGCTTCGTCTTGCACACACTCAGCACTTGTCTGTTTCCATCCTCCAGGTCATCCTTCTTGTTAGTCTCATCTTGGACACACACTGCAGTCAGGCTGAAGGGCCGACCGGGTTTGGGCATGTGATAGACATTAGCACTGGAAGAGAAGTCCAGATCATTATGTTTAAGAGCTTTACAATGCTCATTAACAGCTTTCTACCACACAGTACTGGCAGGAGCTCCTGGCTCCTGCAGCCTTTGGCCCGGCTCCGTTACAGCCTCCTCTCAGTGTCTGAAGACAGATTTTAACCCTGACAGCCCTCTACCTGACACACAAAGTCAGCCCCTCTTTAGGGGGTTTATCCTTTTTCACAGTCTAACAGCTAGCATAAACCAAGGTCAAAGAGCCAATATTAATGTACTGTCGCCATCCACCTCCTTTAGCACTTTATCAGGAATGCTCACAGGGGATCAGATACATTGATGGTGGTGCATGTTGCAGCGCTGATGTCAGACTTACCTGCTACATATGTGGCTCAGACTGGCCACTACTGTTATTTTCACAAGACCACTTAAGACCCACTAAGATAAACACGCTACCGCTGAGAAGTCTTTAAACAATTTGTCACTGAACAGTTTCCAGGCAAAGTCTTAATTTAATGCATCAAATTGAGCCTCGAGTCATGGTGAGTTTCGAGTTGATTGAACTGTCACTCGCCATATTTGGCTAGCGCTATAAGATTTAGTCTTTTTTTTAACCGTTTTATGCCTTTCAGACGCAAACATTTGCAATTTCTGCTTGTTTACTAGATAAAAACATCTAAGCTCATATCAAGCTTTTTTGTTGAAATTACAAGAATTCATAGCGAGTCTTGATAACATTAATAAGAACAGACTAAACGTAATGTTTTTGCCATGTATGTGTTTATGAATTGGAGTTTCCTTTTATAATAGTAGCTGTATAATTTATGTATAAAAGGTATTTTTGGCACAAGAAATTCAATTATAAATGAAGGTATTTGAATAATTAATTCATAAATTAATCAATTACATGATAAATTCATTCAAAATGTGCATTTGCTGTTTTCTGTTTCCTAACTACACAGTGGGGTTGTTAATATTAATGTAACAGTAAGCAAACAAATTAAAACCATATTCTTCAGCCCTGAAAATAGTTATTTTGTAGGCACTATATGGGAAGGATGTCTTGCGTTCAGTGTTTTCTGGCATGTGCACTGTCGCAGAATGTCTGTTTTCTTAACAAACTCACATAGAAGCTTTTGAAGGATAACCCTTAACTGTAATTCATCTTAAACATGAGTAGTTTTCTGCAGTTTTAGTGGTACTAAAGTAAACTGCACCGTCTGTCTGCTGAGTTAATGTGCATAGCTGCGCTCCAGGTTGTCTGTCTGTGCAGAGAGATGTCATCACGGTAAAAACTTCACGTACAGTAAGTCACTCAACAGCTTGATTGGTGTATATTAAAATGAATGACTTTTCTCAACTTTACGAGCCAGTGTGTAATGTACCTCAGCTCGTTTTTAACTCGCCACTTTAATTCTCCCACCTAAAGCTGTTTTAATTCAACGCGAGGACTTTGGGGATAGCTGCATACCTCAGTGGAGACATTTGAGTGCTGGAAAAATTAATTCTGCTTAAGTGCTTTGCTGTGTTGGTCACCAACCTTAAAAGATATCCATAAAACCCAATTCCCAGTAGGGTCTAAAATATGATTTATGAAACCTTACTTATTAGTGCGTCTCCCTTTAAAATGAATTAGCACGGTTCTCACTTTCTCAATGCTGCAATTGCTTAATTTGTACAAAAAGGTAGCCGTTTCTATAAACATGGAGTCTTGTAATTTCTACTCGCTTATCATTGGCTCCAATGTGTTTGAAAACATCTAGTGTTTCCTTTTTCTTGTTGTTGTCATAATCTTTTAAAGGCCAGAGACTATTACAAAGCTGGCCACGTTAATGGACGCCTTCTTTTTGTAGTTGCAAGACAGTGACTACTGTCTGTATGGTCTTAATACAAGCCTAGCGTTACTTAATGACAGTTTCTGATGATCTATAATTGCAGTGGCACATATAAATCCAAGTAGAAAATTGCTGTGTCTGTTTCTCGGTATTGTACAATTCATTTGGGTAATTGGTTTGATATCCAACAGCCGGATTGTTTGCGCATTAGACCAAAACACCTGGACCTGGGCTGAAATGTATTTCAGAAATCCAATGTGGGCCGCTTATAGCTCTTCATTTTCGTGGCGACGGAAACAAATCCCTCCGGTCTTTTTGTTGATTTGTATCAAAAGCGAAACAGGGCATGCTCGCAAAACATTTACCCTGCACAGAAGGACTGTAAATGTTTTATTAAAACGCTCAAACTGAAAAATCGCAAAGGAGCACCAGTTTGTTTTGGCGTGTGTGGTTTGTTCCATTCTCCTGTGGCTGCAGACTACTGGTCTACTGCCGGTCCTTTATTGACTGAATCTCTCACTGTGAGAAGGGGGAAAAAACGACTTTGTATTATAACCGTATGGAGAAAAAAAAATGTTGGCAGCGGTTTTTATACAGCACACTTTTTTAAAAAAGAGAGACGGTCCTGACCACAAGTCATAAACCATACTTTATTTAAACTGGCGCTCACCCATTATTTGTTCATAGGGCTTTCTGTCTCACAGAAATAATGTTCCAGCGCTTTCGGTTTGGGGGGAGGGGCATGAGGATAAACTGTTGCCAGGTGTTGTTGCCATGACATTCCATTATGCGTTTCCACGTTGCCTTGATGTGAATATTCCAAAATATGATTGCGAATGATGGCTCACCCTCGGGTCCTTCTTATTTTAAAAAAAAAAAGTAAGTGTACATTTTCTTTCATGCATGAGAAATGACACAATTCGTAGTTTGAGAAGTGAAATATTTAATTTAGCATTTACAAGATACAAGGTGAGACACTTCTGCACCTGCATTACCAGCCCGAAGAAAGACCTGGCAACGGCTGCCATTAGTAACGCTGTTCAACTCCACCTTGTCGTCCCAAGATGGCAAGTCCATCACGTAACGCTCTGAAAGCTCTCCAACGCCGAACGCTGCCCCGAACGACCCTCTCCTGACAGCTTCCTCATTACCTTTTAATGTATTCATGCATATTCCTCCTCGCTGGTAAGGCCGTCTTGTAATGAGAGGAAACAGCGAGCCGCTCTGTGCCTTGGATCACGCAATCCGCCCTTTGTTTCGATTAACAAAACAACTTGTGATGCATGTGGAAGGCAGGTTCTCCAGGGTAGCCGCTGAATTTCCTGCAATATGACAGAGAGAATATTGGCGCGTCAGTGGGACACCTCAGTGACTCTGGGAGACGCTATCATTATGTGTGTTGGCAATCACCAGAGCTGAATTTTGTGGCGGAAAATGAGGGAGGCCATGTCAGCCTCACTAGCGTGTTGTGAGTGCCCTGAAATGCATCTGCTATGAGAGGCGCATTCTGTTTACCGCAGCGGGGGGCAAACACGAGAGCCCAGGCATCGCAGGCTCGGCGTGCTGCATGGTGAAATGAACAAAATACATACATTATAAGTTTGCCGCTCTTCCTCTCTGGAAATATAAAAGAAGCTGATTTCAATATAAATAGAACGAGAGTATGTCTTTACGTCTACTTTGATTGTCACTTTTCAAGCCATAAAATACCCAGAGGCCTTACCGTGGCCTCGCTCACATGTCAATGCTAATTTTCCCTCGTTGCCAGGGGTAACACATTGGGGAGCCTTGATTTTCTTCCTTTGGTCATCGAGCTTGCGTCTTTCTTCACAGACGGCTTGCTCGGTGCTTGAAATATCTCTCAATGTTGGGCAATCAAAAATAGGAGAACATCTCAAATCAGGTTCTCCGCAGGCTTAGAATCAACAATGATGTACAGTATTCATTTTCAGTGATAAAAAGTATCCCGCTGTGTCTTTCTCGAGAGGTAATTTCTCAGAGTGGCCATATTGTGTGCGCCAGCCCATTGTGGCTACGGCGGAGATACTTATACAAATTCACACCGCAAGCAAATCAGTCTCAGAGTTTTGATAGAAGTGACATCGGTCCGTGTAAGAACTCAGGAGGGCGTAATATGAAAAAGGCTAATTCAATACAACTTGCCAGACAGCCACTTTCAAGTATCAAATATTTCGGGCTGTCAGCCGTCGTGGTTAGGAAGCGCAGATGCATGCAGCTGTTTCGTAGTCTGCAAATGACCCCTCTCAGTGTCTATGCCCCACTCTCTGACTGACACATTGTGCTAGATAACTGCTGGTGCTGCATCGCAAGCGGGCCGTCCAGCATGTGGTTACCTCCTCAGCTAGTGCACTCGCCTGTTCAAGGGTTACTGCAGGTCAGGATTTCAATGCCTCAGTTTCACACATTCTCATGTGTGTTTTTGCCTGCAGTCTCTGGGTTTCTTGGGGCATAGGTGCAAAAACCTTGTTTTTAGAGGGTTTTTGCTCACATAAGCATTGGCAATGGTGATTTTTCTCTTCTAATGACTTGCTGCAAGTGTTGTACGCAAACATCATTGTTTTGGATGGCAAACTTGGGGATTTGTGATTGCAGCTGCACAATGCAAATGCATGTAATTATATATTTTAAATTATAGAGATAGCAGAGCTGATGACAAATACAGTGGGGGTCCAGAAGTCTGAGAACACCAGGGAACATTTCTTTCTTTTATAATTACAAATTATATTTTCAGCATAAATGAAGATCTAGTTTTTGTGTAATGGTGTTATTAGTGGTCTAAATGTTAGATATAATATTCATTTGTCTTCGTAACAAAGTGTTAGTTTAGTTTAATTGAGGTGCTGTAATAGTTTTTCTTCTGTTTTTGCATTTTCTGATTTTTGTTTTAATTTTAATTAGCTTATTCATTTTTACTTTATTCATATTAACATTCATTTTCACTGTTATTTTTTGGGGGAAATGTTGCTTTGACAGCTTTCTAAAATGAAAATCTTTTTGATATATATATGTGTGTGTGTGTGTGTGTGTGTGTGTGTTTGTGTATGAACAGTTGATTTGCAAAAGCAAGTAACTTCTTTTTTTAAATTTTTTAAAATTATGTAATCATGTTTTTATTGTGTTTTATCCTGTGAGTTAGCTGTACTAACCAAATCAAAATAACCCAACTGCAGTTTGATTTGAGATTAATTGGAATGTACAATAAAATAACATAATTTTTAAATTATTTTATGCAAATAATCTCTCTCTCTCTCTCTCTCTCTCTATATATATATATATATATATATATATATAATTTTTATTGCATTAAATATTTTCAGAAAATGTTTTTTATTGTTTTAGCATTAGTTTAAGTTAACCCTAAAACCCAGCTCAAAACTTTCTACAAATCCTAATATGCTTATTTCCAGACCTACATGTAAAACTATTTTTTTTTTTATTTAATTGTATTATTTTTAGTGCTGTCAAATGATTAATCGCGATTAATCGCATCCGAAATAAAAGTTTTTTTTTACATAATATATTTGTATGTACTGTGTATATGTATTAAGTATATATAAATACAAACACATGCATGCATATATTTAATGAAAACATGTTATGTTTATATATCAAATATATTTAGATATAATATCAAATATAAGAAAATAAAATG
>JAUMHR010000076.1:10576872-10588834 GCA_032361145.1 Enteromius fasciolatus
TATGTAATACTACCAAAATATATACTGTTTGTGTGTGTTTTAATATAAACATAATAAATAAACTTAGCATAAACACACATATTATGTAAAGAAAAACTTTTATTTTGGATGCGATTAATCGCGATTAATCATTTGACAGCACTAATATTTTATTTTATATCCCCTTATTTTTAAATCTGAATACACAATATCTGTTTTTAAAAACAAAGTTACATATTTTATTTTTGCTGAATATGATTTTTAGAAGCTACAGTAATTATCTCTCAGCTTTCATTGACCTATTTGTTAATGACATACATGTGATCAAATTCGAACATAGTACCAACCTGTTTGTTTTTTGTGTAGATTCTACATCATTTTTACATACGACTTCTTGAATGCAAGAACGTAAATAAGGTGAGTGAGGAGAGAGGGCAGAGTGTGTGAGGAAAGACCAAAATGACAGGGAGTTTAGTGCCGAATCCTTTTAGTAGACCACTGACACATGAATGAGGGGAGAGTGAGAGAAAGAGAGAAAAAAGTAGACAGCCAATTTGGGAGTAATGCAACTAAAAACAGACAAGTGTAATTTCATCCATCTGGACAGATGTGTAAAAGCGCTCCTCAGAACATTCCCCATGATTCCCCCTGATTGATCTTCCCCCGGACTGAAACACCTATTATTAGCCACGAGCCTAATAGCACCAGGATGGCTTGCTGCTCTCCCAGAGGCCAATTCTCTGGTCATATCTCACTCACTGCAGCTGTAGAAACCGAACAGGGGTGACTGTGAGAGGCGCAGGACAGAGAGAGACAGCAGGATTTGTGGATGAGGTGCTTCATATTCAGTCAATAGAAAGCTAAAGCACACGTTATCAAACAAAACAATAACATCGTTTCATCCAGGTTTCCATTGTTGTTTAAGAAGACCATTTGCACACCCACCTGAAAAGATGCGTTTTGTGAGCTGCCGAAACAAATAAATGGCTTGTGTACGATCAAATCCCCACAGTTATTGGACATACAGTATCGTTTAAAGCTACATTTCTGAAGGCCACAGCTGTGAAACATCAAACAATGCTGGTTTTTGCTTGAATATTCAAGTGTCTCCACAAACTTTCGCCTTCTTCCTACGTTGGCCTGCTGGAAAAGAAGGAAAGCAGTTGAGGCAAGCATGAGAGCTCGTGATTGACAGCTCACCACCCCTGCTATGCCATTTAAACCGCCACATGTCCCGAGTCTGGTGTGATCAGATCCATTTTGATCCAGATCCAAACTCAAACAACGTTCCCACTGTCCTTCATCTTTGCTGCTCTATATGGAGATGATTTTCAGCCCACCCTCGGTTCCCCCCTCACACATCTACCCCTCTCAAAAACATACCTGCATCTCTATTCTTTCAATGCCAGCTCTCGTGGAATGTGTGGAAAGCTTCTTTACTGTTGCCTCTCGGATGTTTTGCACGGTCATCCCGTAGAATTATTCGACTGTGTATTCAGCATTCTTTTGAACACCCTCTCCTTACATTGATTGAATGAGCTCCTTGGTTTAATGCATTTCCAAGAGCAGTTATCACTGTGATTGCCGCCGTGTGTTTTGGTAAAATGAGAAAAGCCTAAAACCCTTCAGTTGAAATGGCTGTTAAAGTTTATGAAAATAAATGCTGAGGGGATTGTTTTTTTTTTTTTGCATGACATTAATGTGCTTATGAGCTTAAACAACGTTTGTTCAGATGATCTCGTGAATAATTTCCCAGATAAAACACTATTTGTTTCTTTGGTTTATATTCTTTATTTTCCAGTATTTTTACACTCGCGTATTTAATGTTACTACACAAAAGGCCTATAGTTTAATAGTCTGGTTCATGCTTAATTATGAGAAATGTTTTTTTTTCTCCAAATTTCAATCTACACAAAAATAATTTATGACCTCTAGTGCATTTGCACCATTTAATCTAAAATAAATGGAAGATATGTTGTGTCTTCCATTAACCTTACAGCCATTAATCCATCATTGCTATGCAAAAACAAAGCCAAAAATCCCGAGACTAATGTTTTTGGTACCATACTCATTTTTCCAGAATGAGTGTCTGATAAAATATACATTAGTCCTCCTCCCTTTTAATGTAAAGTGGACTTGCTTGCTCTTTCAATGCAATTTTTCAGTATTTTTTTTTAAAACTAATAACCTAATTAAACAGCTTGTTTTTTTTAAACATTAATTTCTTCCCTTTAAGTCATTCTTTGGCTTCACAGCTTCATTGGTGTGACTGTGCAGTCTTTATAGCTCCCGCAGAACCTTTTGTGAAGGAATTACAAATGTTCTTGATCAGCTAAGTTTGTAGTTTCAGCTAGTCTTTGTATTTTTGCTCGTCATTTGTGATTTTTAAGCCATGAACAGAAGCTTGAGAAATGCACGCAGCTCCTGCAGACTGGTTTTCATGTGAACCATGGCAGGGAGAATGAATGTGGTAGGCACAAGGCGGTTCTCCAGGTGTGACTTTTTTTCTCTTCTTTTTTTTTACGCCTCGTCAAACTCACTGTTCTTGAGTTTCAGGCAAACAATTAATGTCCGTGCTTCTTTGTCTGTGCCACTTCCTCACCTGACCTGAGGAAATCCAGATCAGGGAAACTTCTCCTTAAATCACACGCAAGCACCAAATGCCAGCACAAAATAGCACCAGCTATTTGAATAAATACTTAATATTACATTTAAATTAAAATTATTTTTCTTCTTGTTGTTGTTGTTCGACGTTGTAATTCCCAGCTGTATCCCAACAAAAAATAAAATAAAAAATCGAAATATCAGCAAAATTAAGCAAATAAAGTCGGTATGTTTTGTTGTATGGATACATGATTAACACACAAAGAAACCGTAACCATGGTCCCTCGAATCCGATTAGCTGGACCAGCTTCAATCAAAGATCAAAATCTATCAGAGCCAGCTAATAGCAATGATTATAAATAATGGCTATGGGTGGATAAATAGCTCAGGCAAATGCACTGCAGGATATAGGCGCTCCAAAAGCTGTGTTCAGACAATGCAGGCACAAATTCAAGGTAAATATATACATGTAGAGCACCGTCGAGGTAAACCACCTGCCCGTGTAAAGACTGATATGCAAAATACTGTCCTTCTAAAGGCCACAGAATCTCCGCATCACGTAAATATTAATATAGCCATTGATTTCACCCGCTTTTAAAGATCAAAGAGAAATCAGTGGATAAAAAGCTGTCAATAAAGAAATGAATGTACAATGGTCTGATAAATGGAGTGCGTACAAAATGCATATTTGATTCTAACAGTATTTAGCGGGGTTTCAAATGCTCCCAGTTTTGAGAAAAGACATAAAGCAATAGCATCAATTAAATTGCATAAATTGCATTTCGATACCAGTAACAGAAGTATTACTATAATCATAATCAATACCAAATAGGAATTTAATATTATTTCTTCCAATAATTAAAAAAAATAAATAAAACGAAATATTTATTTCATAAGTTGGAATAGGCTATACAGGCTATAGGCTATATATTCCACCTTTCGGATGAAATAATATTGCGTTGTTTATCGTACAGTTTTCCGTTTAACATTTACAGGCTACTACTGTCACACATGAAAATAACTGTCATGCTGATCTCCTGCTGTTAATATTTACGAGTTTCCCCGTTTTGGCGAGCAATGACAACTGGTGCAGTTGCTTATCAAAATTATGATTATATGGTTGTCTTAGCTAGTCTTGTAAACTTGGCTTTTTTCACCTGTGAAATGTCTGGACAAGGAGTGTTGGTTATTCGCGCGTCTCGAACAAGGTCTGTTTTCCGCGCGCTTGTTTACCAAATGCGCGTGTTGTGGTCGGCCACTGCGCGCCCAAATAACAATAAAGCATGTGTCTGTCATGACACGTAAACCTACTATTCGTTGGGTGTGTTTTCAAACTGTCATAACAAGTAATATTCTGACAAACTCCTCCCTGAGACTTTACGGATTACAAGTTAAGAAATATTATCAATGCGAGGCGAATGACAAGCCACTTGACAATTAATTTCGTATGTATTCCCAACGGTTATTTTATTAGTGTGCGCGTAATGAATGTGCATATATTTCAATTGACCTTCAATGTTTATTAAGACTTGAAATGGTGCTATTGTGAACAAATATTGCACTGATATGCAAACAGGAACAAAATTACACTTTGCTTTACATTTAGAATGTATTGGAAATGCGTAATTATCTCCGGTGCACATCAGGAGCCCATTACATTTGCAAGTATTGAATTCAAAGCCTCAGAAAAGCAGCTAACAAAAATTTACTAAATGAAAGGGGGCTCGGCGCAAGGAAAAAAGTGCATCTTTGTTTGCCCCTCTTTGTTTACCGCGGGATTTTTTTCATTTTACTAATTCAGTTCAATGGCTTTCAAACTGGAAAATGGAAATGTTGCTCTTGCCCTCTATTTCAGCAGCCGCGTCCTGGCAACAGAGCAATTTTCTATCATCAGGGATAAACGGCATCGAACAGTACATTCGGATAAAAAAGCCTGTGATTGCTGGCCTTCCTGTCTGTCATCTCTCTAGAAAATCCTCTCCCCCAGACCTGAGCCGTGTGCTGTCAGAGCTAATAATGTCTTCTATTAAGTCGAAAAAGAACCCCGAAAAATCCCACTGTTCTCAATTGTGCAACATTCTCAAAAGATAAAAGATATTTCAGCAGAGCCACCTTCATTTAGATGAACTGAGAATTAATGCTCATAAGAGGCAACGTGCGCTTCTGCGTTGGCTGTAATTTTGAATTGAACATTGAAGTATCCTTTCAGGTCCGTGTAGCTGCTGCACAGTCCTATGTTCTTATTTTCTACAGATAAACAAAGTTCTTTGTTGTGCACTGGGATGGAATATGCATATCAGAGACGCAAAGCTATAGGCCTCACTCGTGTTAATGCGTGGCTATCAAAAGTGTGTTATGATCTTAAGACCATGGTAACCAAACCGTGACCACTGTTAGTGTAAAGTTACATTAATCAACCCACCAGTCAATCAGGAGGAGCAAGAATGAGGATGTGACGCGAGAATTAACAGCTCAAACACCAGCCTAATTGCGTATAGGCCTATATATAAATATATAGGCTATTTCGACATTAATAATCTTATTTTGATTTTAATTTATTTATATTTTTTTACTTTATCAATCTTAACGTTTAATCGGGTGTATGCCCATATTTAGCAGTCGTTTACATATTTCCTTCTTTTTATGTTTTATGTCTTTGTCAACGACTTCCAATCAAATAAAGCATCCTATCCGAAAAGTTAAATATTTAGTTCTGAAATAAAATACATGATTTAATATGAGACCTGGGCTAAATGGCAGGGAGGGGGTCTGGTGGTATTTGTTCTCCTCTCTTGATTTGTATTGTAGTGATCTCGCGCAGAATACCGACAGCTGCGCGTGCTATCCATCTGCGTTCGCTTTGCCTCGCCACTTCCTCTGCTCAGCAGCCATGGAAATCCGTCGACGCCTGCGAGTCTGTTTACAGCCGATGGGCTAGAGTTCGGGGGAGAGCAGACGCGTTCAGCCGCCTCTGCCGGACTGGCAAGTCTGTACAATCGAGACGGTGTCTTTCCATCCGAGCCGGTCAATATGTCTGTTCGGACGAATGACAAGAAGATCCGGTGCGCTTTCGGAATGAAGACGATTCCATTTCAAAATAGTTTTGTGTTGAGGCTCAGATAAGGCTGCATGGATGCACTCGAGCGCCGGCATGTCCACACAGATCCCCTCTCTTTCTCTTTCTTTTTGACAGATTTGTAATATGATACTTATGGGTTTACATGCATTGCTTTGCTATTCCCAATAAAAATAATAATACATAATATAAAAGTTTCAATATTTAGTTACATTATAGTTTAAAATGTACAAAATCTAAATTGCCTACATTAAAATATTTATTTAGCTATATTAATACGAGTTTGGTTTCGCCTTTATGGTGCAGAAATGAAATATCTAAAATTATAATCAAACTATATTTTATGTGTGCAACAAAACAGGCCCTATTTGTAATTTTATTTTACTTCAATTTGTAACTTATAAGAGATTGATGATGGTGTTTCTAAACTAAGGCACATATTTGATCTTTCTGTTTTTCCATTTTCACACCACCTCTAATAATGGAATACAAATTATTTACAAAACACAACAATTCAGCAAATAGGCTACGTCTATTTTCTAATTAACACGCGGAGCCTGTGCACAATATTCGCTGAAACATGCATGGCGTGTTGCAGAATTTTGTCAGCTTTCATCAAATAATTGAATAGATCAATCCCTTGATAATACAGCCATTTTAGATGCATGTCCTCAATTTTTCAAAGGTAAACTGTCAACACAGGTAGCAAAGGTACCAAACCATGAAGTCTCGATCAATTAAGCACTTAAAATGCCAGCAAGAAAGCATAATTGAAAGAACTGTTAGAATTGTTTGTACCACGCCAATGCTATGTCTCTGGTTTCGCTCTCACTTGCTTGACAAACGTTTTCACACTGGTCATGCAGCAGCAATAATCAATCAAATTCCTGATCACCGCTTAGCATTTAAGCAAATTGTGGAATTAAAAAAATATATATTTAGAAGAAACAAATCATCACAATAGCCTAGATATCAAATAGCTCAAACGAATGCTCTCTTTCCTCTTACCTGGCGTAATTCTTTTGAACTCAAAATGTTTGATATCTTGACTACATGAAGAAGTCCAGAAGCTTTCAGAGCGACCAGCTGCCTTTCTGTCTCTCCTAAGTTCAGTCCACCATGGAAAATGGTTATCTACGCCGCTTGTGCACTCTTAAATCCGGCAAAGTAAATAACATCCCTGGTAATAATAGCAAGGTACGCAGTTCTTGTTACAGAAAGGGAGAAAATTGAAACTAAATGCTGCATTTAGGGCTACCATTTTTGATAAGAGGATAATTGAGGCGACACTGGTGTATAATTAGCGGATAATTTATGCTATATCCACTTTTAATCCACCTCCCAAAATAAACAAGGTCCATAATCATTACAGACGAATTGTTCTTAATTTTACAGCGCCGGTCTGAATACAGTGTAACGGGTAATCAAAGAGAATTTGGATATAACTGATTGCGACCGTAATTGCGTTTCTATTACCATTTGAAGTAAATTTATGCCATATCATGAGGAAACTCGTTGTCTATAAAATAAAAATGGAGTGAGATGAGAATGAAGAAAGCCTTGCAGTCGTAGGGTATATTTACATCGTGGTTTATAATGTGATCGCGATTTGCCAAACCACAAACTGCACTCGTAATTTGCATATATTTTCAACTGTGACTGGCTCGTGATTACTCCAAGGAAAGGCTGTCACTAACCCGGGCCTTTCAGTGACTGGTGCTTAATTAAAGCAGACCATATCTGGCGTGTTAGTATAGTTCACGTGAATCCTCTCTGAAGTCGCTTAAAACTATTTTGCCATCTCGTGTTTTTTTTCCTAGGCTTACTATATATTTTTTTCTATACTGTAAATCACATCCTATTTATTTATGTTCCTATATGTGTTATTAATATTGTGAATTGTACAGTTTTGTATCCGTGCATTTAGAGATTAAGGTCCATATAAAAGTGACTTTTTAGTTGGGAGTGAAGTAGCTGTCCTGTATCGTGTTCTGTCGGTTCGATGCGTTCAGTGTTTGCGAGGTTTGTATGCTAAGCGTTATTTGGCACCACTGCCGCGGTTACGAACCACGCGATTAATTACTTCTATGGCAGCGCGCGACATTGTTTCCGGAGTCGCGTAGCTGAGTGGGAATTTAGTGAATATCAGAGGGATATCCCAGCATTATTATTCTCCACATGGTTATGGCTACGGTGGGAGCTGTTAAGGTAGGTTAACTCACTGTGAAGTCTCAGCTAAAGCAGAGAACTGATGACGTTAGGTTGAATGACCAATCGGAAGGCGCTGCCCTTTGGAGACAAACCATTTTACTTGTAGTGGCTGCATCAAGTCTGGAAGCAAGGACTCAAATTTAACAGAATCCACCTTAAAATCTCTGCCTTTACGCAAGCCCACCTTCCACCATACCGCGTGAGAATTACAGGACAAAAAAAGGATAAATTGTGGAGGTAATAACGCAATATCTCCTAACCAAGGAGAGAAAGAAGCGAACACAACGAAAGGACTCATTTGGACTTCAGAGATAGGGGGTAAGTGCTCTCAAAGCAGAAAATTTGATGATGACCATGACTACGATGGCTGACGGTCTGGAGGCTCAAGACTCGTCAAAATCTGCTTTCATGGAGTTTGGACAGCAATCGCACTCACAACAGAGCTCCCCGTCGATGGCCGCCAGCCATTATCCGCTCCACTGTCTCCATTCCGGGACTCATCATCATCAGCACGACAGCTCTCCGTACTCCGGCTCGAACTCCTATAACAGGTCGCTACCGTACTCCTATGTAAGCCATCCCCACCACAGTCCATACCTGCCGTCCTACCACAGTAACGCCAGCGGAGCACAGACCAGGTTAGACGCCACAGGTAAGCGTATTTGCACGCGTAAACATACAGCCCTGTTTTCGTTGCTAAGCTGTACTTCGAAAAAAAATGCAACAAGGACATGCACCGCAAGCGCGAATTTAAAGCACCTTACCCGTTCTCTTTTGTTCTCGCCTAGTTTTGCCCGTCCTATGTCAGCAATAACGGTGTTCTCCTCAAAATGATTTATTGCGTTCCGCCAGTGATTCTACCCACCATTGCAAATTATAATTAGCATCTAATTGTCTCCGTCCCGACATGTCACTACATGCAATTTCCTAAATATGACAGACAATGTAATTATGCTATAGAGTGCCTGAATGAACATTACAAATTATTTGTGTTTGTCGAAAATAAAAAAAATCGCATTTACAATTCTGTACAGACTTATACATATTTATGTGCGGGAATCATTCCACAATATTCACCCTTTTCAGAACAGCAGAAAACAACGGTGATTGAAAATGGAGAAATACGTTTCAACGGAAAAGGGAAAAAGATCAGAAAACCGAGGACGATTTATTCCAGTTTGCAGCTCCAGGCACTAAACCACCGTTTCCAGCAGACTCAGTACCTGGCGTTACCAGAGCGCGCGGAACTGGCTGCCTCTCTTGGGCTCACACAGACACAGGTGAGATGTGGACTCATTTGCATTATTAGTGCATCGTGCTTCTCATTTCGGTTGAGTATTTTGTTGTTATTGATATCATTTTGTTTTGGAAGTAGATAATACGTTTGTTTGTTTGTTTGTTTTTTACCCTGGCAAAAATAAAATCTCATGTTACACTAAATAAGACATCAGCTTCACTTAACAATTTAGCAAGCTAAATTTTTTATTTGTCTTTCAGGTAAAGATATGGTTTCAAAACAAAAGGTCCAAGTTCAAGAAGTTGTTGAAACAAGGCGGTAACCCTCACGAGACTGACCCTTTGCCTGTCTCCATCGCTCTGTCCCCGCGCTCTCCAGTCATTCCTCCTATCTGGGACGTCTCAGCCTCCTCTAAAGGAGTAAACATGTCTGCTAACAGCTACATGCCCGGTTACTCACACTGGTACTCGTCGCCTCATCAGGACGCCATGCAGAGATAGGCAACTAGCCCTTTTTTTAGGCCAGGGGCCTTGTTGACATCCTGTCTTCGCCCAGTTTACGTGCGCTAGGACGCACATTGTCATCGGCTTAACATCCTTAATAGAGACACATTCTGGCCTATTAAGGGGACGATTTCTTTTGAAGAATGAAGACTGGTGTGGCGAAGGTCAACAATGGAACTAACTGTCGGTAGCATCATAAACAGATTGATTAAAAATCTGTTTTCACGTTTGACTCTAACAAACACATTCATCGCCAACATGGAATCGGAACAGGAAGCTAAACGTTTTGTCACATCACACGCGTACGCACGCGCTTGAGTCGCATTTGAAAACGAACTCAAAGCTCTTGGGTAGATGTTTCTGATCATGCGAATGCAAGCAATTTGATTGTAAATATATTGTCCGATTTTAGTTGTTAAAAACTTTTTATGTTTTGTCATAAATGGAGTAAACATGACTTCAAGTAACGTGTCGTGCCTTTTCTTTTGGACACATGATAAAACATGCTTTTTATTAATTTGATCGTTGGAATATTTCTGCCTTGAATAAATAATTTCTCTATAAAAGATACAAAAATAGGACCTACAAACGACTTGCACAGTAGTTACCTTCACATTATGACATTTTTTTCTAAGGCTGGAAAGATATATGAAGCAACAGTAAAATAGCTTACCCGAGTTGGTGGTTTCTCAAAGTGTTTTTCCTACAGAATAGAGCTGCATCTTGTCCATCTTGTCATTCTCTAGCTCAATTATTAAGGTATTGACAAAATGTTTTTCCCCTTTCTCTCTGCCTTGATCTGCGAGACGCTGAATGCCTTTCGCCACAGGATCGATCCTGAACAAAGCATCCAGCTGCAGTCTCGTTCAATATGAAGGAGATATTTGGGACAATTTATGGGTTTTATCCAAGAGAGGGTTTTTTTCCATTCTCATAAATGCAGACATAATTAGGGTAATTTTTGATGTAGCCCGCTGATTACAGCGTTTTTACCGTCAAAGATAATTACCTGTAATTTTCTACCACTTTTAATACTAAAAGGCATCTTTATTTGGATTTGAAGTGGCAAAGACGAAACAAAAGATGAAATTATTCGGTTATTCATGTACAAATTGCCGAGGAGAGTGAACGCTTGGGATATTATCTAAAATTACAATGTTGAATAGGGAGACGAGAAGCCCCTGCAGCTGTCAAATCGTGGATGCCCCAGACGCAGAGAATGAGGCTTGATTTTCTAAAAAGGTTCCCTCATCAACGGATAAGGGATGTTTGCTCTGCTTATAGGAACATAACGTAGCCTATATGTTGAAATAGAAACTGTTAAAAACACGCTTGTCATTGGTTTCAGCACTATGCACACAGAAATGTCTTCAAAATACACCCTGCGATTTTTTTGCTACTTAAAATACTACAGCTAAATCTTTTTGGATGAATCACAGCTGATTACGCATAACAATAAAAACGAAATGTGTTTGTGAGAGTTGAGGCCCCTACACATAGAGGGCCCCTGACAGACACGGACAGACAGACAGAGACACAATCAGACACACAGCCGTGGATACCGAACTTCCCGAAGCTAACAATACTGAGAATTGACCTAATCTAAATTTGACGAAGCACTCTTTAGCTAAATATACAAGAATGTGCGCGTGTGCGCGTGCGTGAAAAGAGGGAGATAAAACACCAAGATAAATCATGACCGGTTTACTACATCCCAGCCTTCATGTCACACGTTTTCCTGTAAAATACCCTGGTCATCCCAACAAGTCGAACTGCCGATCATAACAATGCACACCCATCAGCCACACTCAGACCAGCCAGCAACACGGAAATAGAGCAACACTTACCTTCGATAAATTTATTGTTTGGCATAGATCAAAATCTCTGGTTTCAATGTTTCAATAAAGATACCGTTGTGAAAGCGGACGCTCCTGTGTACCGCTTGTGTTGAGTAAGCAAATCCAGGTGTGAAAGTGTTTGCACACCCCGACACCTCTTATATATTGCCTGCAAAATTAGCCGTTATTACTGTCACTGTTTAGTGATGGTGAGCCAGGGAAAAAACCTTCTGCAATCAAGAACCAGGCGCATCTTTGCAAATTATAGATAATTGTAAATGTCCAGATTATGATAATGGAGCTAATCCTGGTGGAAGTATAATTATTGTTGAGTGTTACAGTTGAGGGTGTCCAGTAAAGCTAACTGTCATTATTTATACACGGTTTGCAGTGAAATCGTTGAGTGGAAAATGTTCAGTTGGAATTTAACAAGGCTCTCGATATAATAGCATGGAATATAGCGTTTGTTTATGTGAAATACAGGCAAAGTTGGAGTTGCTGGTGTGTGTGTGTG
>JAUMHR010000076.1:10588934-10619320 GCA_032361145.1 Enteromius fasciolatus
TCGATATAATAGCATGGAATATAGCGTTTGTTTATGTGAAATACAGGCAAAGTTGGAGTTGCTGGTGTGTGTGTGTGTGTTTTGAGCGTGAACGCAACGTCTGCGTGCGTAAGCGAGCGCGCGTGGGGAGGGGTGCGAGGGATATAAACAAAATGCATAAGCCTATTAGTACATACTACGATATTCTCATAATCGTGTCATGGCTTTCTGTTGGGTGCATATTCGTCACGTCGACTTGTCTTTTCCTAGGCTTTCAAATAAATCTAAAAGCAATAGGCCTATAGCGTGCGCCCCGCTTTCTTTTTGTTACGGTAACCATTATTTTTGTGTTCAAACAGGGCAAATACCAATTCTGTTCTGGTGTTACGGAGAAAAGCCAGTCTCTAGCTAGTTGTTGTTGTTTTACGAATGAACTTGTATTTTGAACAATGAAGACTTGTGAGGAAATATTGCCAGTAGACTATTGAACTTTTTATTATTATTTTAGTTCTAGACCTACAATATTATCAACTCCATTGACAACAAAGAAAATCTCAAATTTAGCCACGCCTGGTAGTCCTTTTCACGATTTATCGTGGCATTCAGCTGTAGAAATGTTAGCAGTGGTTTTAATGAGATGTTCAGCATTTTTCCAGGAGGAGGATCTGTCAGGGCTGGGTTGTGGTCGCTGGAGCCGGTTTGCCCCCACAGGCATGCGGACTGCCTCAGATCTCCGCGCCGTCCCTTCGCCTCCTCACTACAATTCAAAGCTACTAATTGTAAGGAACACAAAGACAGCAAGGAAGAGCACACTGTTTGCCAGACCAAATTTTTCGTTCGTCCGGGGTGGTTTTAATCAGGATAAAGATGAAAAATTCAGTTCTACTAACGTAAAAACATCTAAAAAATTTATTTGGAATTAGCTAATAGCTTAATAATAATAATAACCAAATACACTCAGTTAAAATGTAATGTTTTAACTGAAGCAAATCCTTTTAATATTGTTTTTTTAATTAAACTGTTTAAAATAAAATTAAATGGTGACTCAGCCCTGAACATACGATTCCAAAATTTTAATACAATATCTTGGTTTTCTCAAATGCCAATTTAACATTTCTTTTTGAGGCCTGCAAAGTTAAAGTCCCTTTAGCAATCAGCAATTTCGAGCAAACAGCAAATGACAAAAAAGTGCTCGGTGCATTGATTTGTTTTGAGTTACAAATTGACTTAAAGACGACAAAGTGTTTGATAATTAAAGAAAAACACACATTTATTTTGGGTTGTCCTTAATGTTTTGGCACATCGTCGGATGTACGCGTTGAGGTCAAAATTCAAGGCACCATTCAGAATGTTTGGGTCCATTGTCCATTTAAACATTTAATAATTCTTCCAAATGCAATAAATTACATGCACACAATTTACACATTATACACGTTCTTCTAGGACTGCCATATCGATACATTGCATATTCCTCAAAAAAAAAAAAAGTTAACACCAGTCCAATATACAACAAAATAATAAACAAATTTCAGTACAACGTTCCTGATCCGAGTGCCAACGAGTGCTGTAACGTGCCGGGTGCCTGAAGGTGAGAATTCATTGCCCCGGTGGAGGTATACCAGGACGAGCTGGCGCTTTCCAGAAACGTGGATACCGGTGTGTTAATATTTTGCGGCTGATGGTGAGGTCTCTGAGGACCCTGTGAGTCCCAGACCGCGGGAGACTGCGGTGAATTACACGCCATCGGGTCGCTGGAGCTCGGACTGTGTTCTGGTGGCAGCTCGCCGTTTTTCATGATCTTCTTCAGTTTTGATCTCTTATTCTGGAACCAAATTTTCACCTGTAAAGAAACAAAAGGTTTCATGAGATTCCTTAATAAAGCGTTTTAGCTGCTTCTGTTAGATTCATACTTAGAATTAATAATAATAATAATACAATTTTTTATGTCGTTAACATCGTTTATTATTTTAATAGTCTGTGAAACATATTAATATATATATAAAAATATATAAAAACATATAAATGTTAAAAAAAAATTATCGCAAGCTCATATTAACATTTTAATTTAAAAGAAATAGCCTTTTTTCATTATACGAGTATTACATAAAAGACATTACAATAAAACACTAAATGAAATGTTGCCGAACCTGCGTCTGTGTGAGTCCCAGCGACGCCGCGAGCTCGGCTCTCTCTGGAAGCGCGAGGTACTGCGTGTTCTGAAACCTTCTCTGTAGAGCAGCGAGCTGAAAACTCGAATAGATGGTGCGGGGCTTCCGGACTTTCTTGGGTTTACCGTTGACCATCCTCACCTCGGGCTCGGCTGTTTCTTTTTCTGACGGGTGAACAAAAATTAGATAAATATGGGGATAGAAAAGCACTCTCTCGATTCCTTGCAGTGATTTGTATCAAGCGTATCAGTGCTTTCCAATTGCTACTCGGAAAAAGCCATTGAGACTTTTGATCGTCAGAGAATAATTTCTTGAATATTTACTATTATACTATACTATTTACTATTACTATTGTACTAAATATTTATTTGTTTTCTATGTAATCTATCTTTTTAATACATGCAGTGTTTTGCGTAAGCTATGTAGTTATAAATAATACACAGTAATTCGTTAAAGAACCCATTTCGAAATAGATGCAACAGCTTAAAATTTTGTTTAGCATAGTTTTAAAATTCAGACCTTATGATAAGAAGAAAAAACGTAAAACCCTGGTTATATAATATGTAAAAAAAATAATGATCAGCCATGATAATGGCTGCGTAATACATAGTAATAGTAGTAGTAGCCTAATAATAATAACAATAACTGTAATAATAAATAAATGAATTTATTATATAATAACTGACCTTGCGGGCTCGGTTGTGACTGCACCCTATTATATGTTCCGGCATATTGGTGATATGCTGTGGAGTAGGAGCCGTAATCAGGGTAGGATTTTGCAGTGTAATTTCCAGAAGATCCATTGACTCCGTGGTATTGGTACTGATAGGCGTTAAGAGGTTTCCCATACGTGCCCGAGTTCGGTGAACAATAGCCATGATGAACTCCTCCAGCAGGGCTGTAATAGCCAGAATCCGTGGCTGTCGACTCCGGCAGGGTTGGAGATTCCTGAGATGGATGATGCATCGTGGAGAGCTGAAAAGGGTTTTGAAAATCTGCAGGTTTAATACTCGGAATCCTTCTGTCGAATACTCCAGTCATAGTTTGGATAAGACAACGTAAAAATGCAGTCTAACTCTATAGGGGTCCACAGAGTCTACACTAACATTGTGTGTGCAAGCGTCAAGCGTCTCTCTTGAAGACTGCTTTAAGCCCCGCAGCAAAGACTTGGTTAAATCCTAAATTGCGCTGTTACGCACTGCAGGGAGGATCTAGTGCCATTGGCCAAGGAGCACAGCCAGACGGCAGTTACTCCCCAACTCGTTCAACCAGTTTCAGAAGAACAAAAAAACTTAACAGAGGTATTTATGGTATGTTTACAAACAAATTGAAAGGGAAATGGATTATTATTTGATATAAGTCCCTCATTTGACGGCTGCTGATCTATTCCATGTAAATCTTCCTCTCAGTGCGCATCAGAGATGTCTGATTCCTTAAATATGTATAAGGCACAAATACATGTCCAGATATTGTTTTGTATAGTTATATCCTCTCACTTTCTACGGATAAAGCATTTTATTATTTGCTTTTGTCTATGCTATTAAATCCTCTCAGATTTTCGTTGTGTTTGTGCTAATCTAGATATTAATATGCGTTGGTGAAACCAGAAAATTGCATAATTTTTCAGATTACGATCATTTATAACTCAAAACTAAATCAAATCACATTATTAAATGTGCATCTCTGTCATAGCGTGTGCTTGATTACTTCTAGCCTGTTTATGGCAGCATTGGATGAAAAGGCCTACTCACAGCATTTTAGTGTGACTGATTTTATGATAATGACACAAACCTTGATTTGTACGATATAATTTAACGACTCAAAATGTTGCCAGTTTGTACTGTTATTGTTCCTTAATGTTCAAGAGAAGTCGTCCAGCAAGCATTCAGTGAGGGAATCAGCAATAGTGGTGAAATGGTGCCACCAAGTGGAGATAAGTCATGGTGACTCATGGTAGCCATAGTTTCTTTACGTCTGTTATCCATTTTCGAAAAAACACAATACATGGCCACTGCGGCAGTGCATTAATGCAGGTGTTGACTAGTCACAAATAAAAAAAAAAGTATGAATAAAAACATTGTTTGTACAGCCAAAAGCAAATTAATCATTTTAATAACTACAATTTTCACAATCACTGATGTAAAGCAAATGTTTCCAAACTTAATAGGTCTCCATAGTTAATAGAGTGTATTATATATAAGGTATATTTTAATAGAATATTTGAAATAATATTTAAATGCTTAATCAGATGATAAAAACCCACTCGCAGGGTCAATATGTGTGACAAATATTCTCAGTTTAAAATATAGGAGCAAAAAAAATAAAAAATAAAATAAAAAGTAGCCCAGCATCTTTTAATAAAAAATGATAAATTCGGAAATTACATTGTGTGATACAGCAGAACAGATTAAATAACTAAAATATATAGATATAAAAGATAGATATAAATTAAATATAACAAAATAAACGTACCTTAAACCTTTTACATTAATATAAGCAGCTAAATTATTTTTAAAATAGCCTCTGAGCAAAGCCGGAAATGACGTATAATGACCCCCAGCGTTTATTTAGACGTAGTTAAATGCAATTTAACAAATGTTTTGTTTCTGCTCTTGATAATTTTGAATAAATAGATTAAAATAAAGCATAAGGCGCCGCTGAGATACCGCACACATATGTTAGTGTCTGTTTCGGTGAGCTGTGAAGCAGTGAGAGTGTGTGAGTGTCGGGTAAATAGGCGCTCGTGCTGTGAGGGGGGGATGGGATGGGGCCACTCAGAGCTCTCGTGCTCCACTAACTCAGCGCGCTCATTAATCCTAGTTTTCTCCTCTATATCGATGCTGTTTTAAATAAAAATTCATATTTCCCGTTACCGCATGTGTTACGTGGCATCAGAAAAGCAAAAAGTATCGGTCTGCGATTGAATTTCGTTGCAGAAAGCGTTTAAAATGTTTCCCATTGGAGCAGCTGGCGGTGAGTATTATGATTATCGAGCGTGCTAGCGACGAAATGCTAACTGAATAAGTGTGGTGTTTTTGATAAAGGTAAAAATGTAGTTTGATGTCGTTCGGCTGTATATGACATAAATGTTCAAATAATGTTTTGGATTATAGTTCTGAAGTGTTGTTTTGCACCTCTGTCGATGGTTTGTTTTGTAGGCCCATTGTTATTGTTAGCCTGCTAGCTAAGCTTGTTGACCTGCTGGCTTTTGAATTTACAGCAGCTAGTTAAACTGCTATCCATGTACATTTTAAAACGTTATTATGACGTACTTTTAACTATTTTAGGTTCGGAGTTATTAGCGTAGGTTAGAGTTTTCTGTTTAATTGTTTCATGTGAGTGTTAGATCGCTAGTTAGGCACCAGTTTGACTTGCTCCAGCTAACTAAAAGTTACTAACGTTGTAGTTAAACTATTTTTAATTGTTCTCCTTCCAAATTTTGCACGTTTCCGGTCGATTTGTAACTTTTTTGTTGTTGTGTATTTGCACAGTCGCGATGACTTTCAGGTAAAGTTTACTGTGTCTGTATAAATTATTAACATACATTTATTATTAGAGCCTAAGCTAAGTTTTAGTGTACTGTGTATTTTTATTACATTTCAGTAAGGTGTAACTTATTGAAACGTAGAACGCATTTCGCACGTTTTAAGCAATAAAACAACAACCTTTTGTTCAAGTCATAAACTTAGCTGGTAACACTTTATAAGATAGTACCATTTAGTTTACTGCATTAGTATACATAACCTAAAAATGAACACTGCTCTTAAAACACGTTATTTTCAGCGTGCTAATATAGTCCAAAGTAGAATTTAACATAAGCTATTGCACTGTAAACTAACAAATGACAGTTGTCTATATACAATAGAGTTGTCAGATTATGTTAGCTAAATCTTTAATGTTAACAAATGAGATCCTATTGTAAAGTGTTGACACGTTAGTGATGAGTGTTGTATCATAGCCTATGCTTTAGAGCACTGTTGATATGCACAAGGATTCTGGAATAAAGAAAAGCAGTTGCTGTAGTTCAATAAAAAGAGACATCCTGGTACTTGTGTGTGTGTGTGTGGGAGAGTTTGGCAGGTTGTTGAGTTGCTTGTGTGGTATTGGTGATAAGGAGGTAAAAGGGCTGTTACCCAGTGGGATGGGTTCATGTCCCTAGTATCTTCCTGTCGTGTTGTGTTGTGTTTTTAGGGTTGATAAGATGGGGGGTGAGACAGTTCAAGGCAGGAAAGATTTCAGATACCCACATGCCTCTTTGTTTCACACATTTAATTTTATTGTACATTAGATATTTGTAAACTAAATCTGATGGGTATTAACAGTTAAAATCATCTGCTTAAATGTTATCTTATAATCAAAGTGTAATTTTACAGTGTTTATTTAACTGGAAACCTGTTTTTGTTTTTCATGGTTTTACATATGTTTCTGCACATGATCTCCAATGCAGACGTTTGTTTGAAATAAACCAGTTATTATGTCTTACAGCTGCTGAGCTGTGTCAGGGACATCAGTCTTCAGGGTCAGATGTTTCTGGTAAGCGGCCCAGGCTGAGCTGGCCTGTTGACAGCCCAGCATATATTTTCAGTACTGTTTATCAAGTTTCTTGAAATGTTTAATAAAAGCTTTAATCCAAAGGAATGATTTTCTTTAAACTAATTTATTTATAAGAGCTTTGTTTTAACACACTGTTTCTCTAAAACCTTTAGTGTTGCATAGTATTTTTATTGTTTTGCCTGCTGATTGGTTTAGTACAGCAGTAAAGTTTATTACAGTCAGTATCACACTACACTGTAAAAATAATGTGTACTGTCAATTTGAAGAAAATTAAAATATGTAAAATCTTGGTTGAATGATGAATTGTTTTCTACAGGTGGTTTAGCAGTATTTTGCACTTAACTGGGTTTAATTTTAGAGTTAACAAAAATGTGTAACCTTTAATGGATAATGTCTTGGTAATAAATTACAACAAGTGCTGTTGTACTGACCATCAGCATGGCTGTTATTATTCTGTTTTAATATCCAGCACAACAGCATGAGTGTGATAGTTAATTTGTATATACCAAAATAAAGATGTTACATAAGGTGGGGTGCTTGAGTTATATGGCACAGCAGAGCTCTAATAGTCTTACCTTAGTGTTTGTGTGGGCCTAATTAATGGGATTAAGTTGCTCAAAGGTCCACTGAACTAAAAATGGACATTTCTATCTTAAATAATAGACTTGGTAAAAAAAATGTAGCACTTCTAATTAATGTTCAAAAACCTAATTGTTTGTGTGTGTCCCATAGCTCCCCTGTCTCCTCCAGCACCAGAGTATGTCTTTAAACCACCTCAGCGGCCAGACTTTGGCACAATGGGTAGGACAATCAAGCTTCAGGCCAACTTCTTTGAAATGGAAATACCCAAGTTGGAGGTGTACCATTACGACATAGACATAAAACCTGAGAAATGCCCACGGAGAGTTAACCGGTAACATTGTTTGATTGAAACTTGGAATTTTAATAATTGTGTGGAAGGATGTTTATGCTTACTTTTTTTATTTTAATTTTTTAGTGAAATTGTTGAGCACATGGTCCAGCACTTTAAAACGCAGATCTTTGGCGATCGAAAACCTGTGTATGATGGAAGGAAGAATCTCTACACTGCCATGCCTTTACCCATTGGAAGAGACAAAGTATGCACTAATAAAGTCATATTAAAGTCTGTGTTGACTTTATGATGTTTGCTTGATAGAGCAGTTACTGATATATGTTATGCTCTTGCTCTGTACCTTCTCAAAATGCTACATCAAAGTCTTTATTTTTTTCACATTATACCAATGTCACAAACTGCTCTTTTAGGTGGAGCTGGAGGTCACAATTCCAGGGGAGGGAAAAGACAGGAGTTTTAAAGTAGCTATCAAATGGATGTCCTGTGTGAGTCTGCAAGCTCTACATGAAGCACTGTCTGGACGGCTACCAAACATCCCTTTTGAGACCATTCAGGCTCTGGACGTTGTCATGAGACATTTGCCCTCTATGAGGTTAATGGCCGTGTTTTAACTCTGTTTTTCATAAATCACCCTTAGGGGGGCATCTTACTTTCTTTCTGCACACTGTGCCATTTTAGAGCATATTATTGCTGTGTCTGCAGGTACACCCCAGTCGGACGTTCATTCTTCACTCCCTCTGAAGGCTGCTCCAACCCCCTCGGTGGAGGAAGAGAAGTTTGGTTTGGCTTCCATCAGTCTGTCCGACCATCCCTCTGGAAGATGATGCTCAACATTGATGGTTAGTGTGCGCTGATGTAATTAATAAATACTTCTTAAAAAAACAAATTATACTGATCTCTGTATAACATTTATCTTTAGTGTCTGCCACTGCATTCTACAAAGCTCAACCTGTGATTGAGTTCATGTGTGAGGTTTTGGATTTTAAAAGCATCGAAGAGCAACAGAAGCCTTTAACGGATTCCCAGAGAGTGAAGTTTACCAAGGAAATCAAAGGTGATTCATTACAGTAATTAGTGACTTCCCTAATGGTTTTCATGCAATTAATTTTTATGATTTTCTAAACACTGATTTATTTTCACCTGTCAGGACTGAAGGTTGAAATCACTCACTGTGGACAGATGAAGAGAAAATACAGGGTGTGTAATGTCACTAGGAGACCAGCCAGCCATCAAACGTAAGATCTTTCACAAAGCACATTTTTAAAACTTATTTTTAGTCTTTTTGTGTGAATGCCATTACATTTTACATTCCTCATTTTGGTGATGCGGTGTTAAAGGTCTGTGCTTTAAAAATGTATTTTGCCTGCCTCCAGATTTCCCTTGCAGCAAGAAAATGGTCAGACCATTGAATGCACTGTTGCCCAGTATTTCAAGGATAAGTACAAACTGGTGCTGCGATATCCACATCTCCCATGTTTACAAGTTGGTCAGGAGCAAAAACACACCTACCTTCCTTTGGAGGTTGGTAAAGACCACATCCTATGCTTGCTTTTTTCCACCAATCTCTCATATTTTACTGAAAGTCATTAATATTTTTTTCTCCGCCAGGTCTGTAACATAGTAGCCGGACAGAGATGCATCAAGAAACTGACAGACAATCAGACCTCCACTATGATACGTGCCACAGCCAGGTCTGCGCCTGACCGCCAGGATGAGATCAGCAAACTGGTTTGTGCAGCTCTCTGTATTTTTTCACTCTTCTAAATCTCATCCACACCTCATGATGGATTTCATTTGGTTGTGACAGATGAGAAGTGCCAACTTCAACACCGATCCTTATGTGCGTGAGTTTGGAGTTATGGTAAAAGACGAGATGACTGAAGTCAATGGTCGGGTCCTTCAGGCACCTACAATTCTCTATGGTGGAAGGGTAGGAACCTGTCCTGATCAACTTGATTTTTTTTTTTTTTTTGCTGACCTTGTTGTTGAATTCCAGTCATCCTAATCTGGTCGTGTCTCTCTGAATTTTTCAGAACAAAGCAATAGCAACCCCAGTCCAGGGTGTGTGGGACATGAGGAACAAGCAGTTCCACACAGGGATTGAGATCAAAGTATGGGCTATTGCCTGCTTTGCCCCGCAGAGGCAGTGTACAGAGCTTCTTCTCAAGTAAGTTAGATTTGACCTGGATCTGCTTTTGGTAGAATAAAAAAAAAAAAGTTCAGAGCCTTACATGGTCTAATCTCTTATTTGTTTTCTCTAGGGCATTTACTGACCAGCTCCGAAAGATATCACGCGATGCTGGGATGCCCATTCAGGGCCAGCCGTGCTTTTGCAAATATGCCCAAGGAGCAGACAGTGTGGAGCCCATGTTCAAACACCTCAAGTACACATACCAAGGCTTACAGTTGGTGGTGGTCATCCTACCTGGAAAGACTCCTGTTTATGGTAATTTGACTCCTCTTTTTTTTTGTGTGTGTGTTTTTCTTTACATTGTATTTTGTAACACTCTAAACTGTCAATTCTCACAGCTGAGGTGAAGCGTGTTGGAGACACTGTTCTAGGCATGGCCACACAGTGTGTCCAGGTGAAGAATGTACAGAAAACCACACCCCAGACCCTTTCCAACCTCTGCCTCAAGATTAATGTCAAACTGGGTGGAGTCAATAATATTCTTCTTCCACAGGGCAGGTGAGGGCAGCTTTTCTAAAAAGTCTTTGATATGCAGAAAGCTGTAGGCACTTTCTGAATCTTTGTTTGATTGTTGGTTAACACCTGAGCTGCTTTCCCATGAAACTTGACCAGAAAGTACAGCTACCTATCCTGTGTGTGTGTGTGTGTGTGTGCGTGTTTTTTGTTTGTTTTTTTGCGCATTGCTTTATCACTGTTTTTGTTTGTAGGCCCTTGGTGTTTCAGCAACCAGTCATCTTTCTGGGTGCAGATGTGACTCATCCACCAGCTGGAGATGGCAAGAAACCCTCAATTGCTGCTGTAAGCCTGACAAACCACTGATATTTTAAGGCTGATTTTTAATTGCATAGTCCAAATCTACATCTTGTACCCATTTCCAAGCCATATCATATTATACTATTTTAAGCCATCCCAACAAAACCTTAGTGTTTTTATTAATGCTTTTAATAATTTCTGAGCTAATGGGCCCTCTAAATAAAATATATATATTTAGGTTGTTGGCAGCATGGATGCCCACCCAAGCCGATACTGTGCCACAGTGCGGGTGCAGCAGCACCGTCAGGACATCATTCAGGATCTTGCCACCATGGTGAGAGAGCTGCTGATCCAGTTCTACAAATCCACACGCTTTAAACCAACACGCATCATCTACTACAGAGATGGCATCTCAGAGGGCCAGTTCAACCAGGTAGGTTGCAGTGCTAAACTGTTTTTGTCAGTGTGTTATATGTATAAGTGTTGCTGACACATTTAGTGTAATCTTAATTGTACTGTTTTGTCTGTGCAGGTTCTACAGCACGAACTCCTAGCTATTCGTGAAGCCTGCATCAAGCTGGAGAAAGATTATCAACCAGGCATCACCTTTGTAGTAGTGCAGAAGAGGCATCACACCAGGCTGTTCTGCATGGACAGGAATGAGCGGGTTGGTTATGGCAACCATTTCTTTTTTTTAAAGCTCTATTTAGGTCTTCCTTGTAAAACAAACTTCTAGCAACAAGTGCACACACGATTATAAGCAGTGCTCATAATTTAAGCATTTGCTCTTTTCATAAGAATGATTTTTCTAGAATTTGTTACATGTCCTTGAGTAAATCATGTATGTTAAATTATGACCTTTTTCTTTTTTTTTTCTAATGTTTATTCTTTTTAATGTCTTTTAAATTTGCTGTTGATATTCAAGGTGGGAAAGAGTGGCAACATCCCTGCTGGCACCACAGTTGACACCAAAATTACTCATCCGTCTGAGTTTGACTTTTATCTTTGCAGTCATGCCGGAATTCAGGTACCATTGAACTTTTCAAATAGGATCCCACTGAAAGGTTGATAAAGAATTCATAGACTATATAAAGTGATTGCTGTATTCCTAGCAGTCAGGTACTTAAACAAGTGGAGGTTAATTGGCTATAGTGTTGGAGATCATTATGCTAGTCTAAGTGTGTGATTTTTAGGTTTTTCATAACTGCTGAATCTCCACAGGGAACCAGCAGGCCGTCCCACTATCACGTGCTGTGGGACGACAACCATTTCACCTCTGATGAGCTACAGGTCCTCACCTACCAGCTGTGCCACACCTACGTGCGCTGCACCCGCTCTGTCTCCATTCCTGCACCAGCCTACTATGCCCACCTGGTGGCGTTTCGTGCTCGCTACCACTTGGTTGACAAAGAACATGACAGGTACTGGCTCTTACTATGATTACCATAGCATGTAGAGAAGGCTATATAACCCTGTTTGTTATACGTTTTCTATAGGGTGCAATATCTCTGCTCTATGCAATGTACTAAAATAATTCTTTTAACTCACGACTTATTCACATTTTTTTCCTTACATGGCTAGAAGTGACTTTTTATAATGCAAGACCTTATTCGTTGTGCGCTTTTACACCAGTAGATCAAATTGTTTTGTGTTTGTTTGCTGGCAGTGCTGAAGGCAGTCACACGTCAGGTCAGAGTAATGGCAGAGACCATCAAGCCCTGGCCAAAGCTGTGCAGATCCACCAGGACACACTGCGCACCATGTACTTCGCCTGAACATAGCCAGAAACAAGCCCTACATCCTGAAAACAGCACGGTGTGTGTGTGTCTGTGTGTATTTTTATGTGTTTGCCTCAATTGTAAAAATGAGAACTTTCAAATGGGGGAAAAAAACAACCAAGAATCGCCATGCTGTTAGGTTTCCAGTTGCCCACATAGTCCATTTCCGTACATACTAAATATCCATGATTTTTAGAACTGTAATATGTGAATTTATTAATTTATCTTTTTTTTCCCCTTTGGTTTGGAGGGCATGGTTATGTGTCTCTGTTGTACATGTGCATGTCAGATTAGAGGTTACCATGTTTACATAGTCAATCCAAAAATTCAGACTATTTTTACACTGAAAGTTACATTTGCATCCGGGTGGGCTTGATTCAATACTATTGCCAAGGCTGGCGATGGAGACTGTCAAACAGTAGTTTTTACAAACTCATCAAACCAATGGGTTCGGGTTAGTTTAGGACAACATAGATCAGGTTTAGGGGTTGTGGGGATGCAGTTTCCACAGCTAAATTATTTATCAGCAAAAGCAAGTGCACTGACCAGATGGGGACTTCAGGACAAAAGTACTTAACCTGTTTTGTTTCATTTATTTGTGCTAATATTAATTTTTTATCATGGTGTCATTTATTGTTCAGTCCAGGGCTCAGTCATCCTACTGTACCTGTCCGCCAATGACATTAGCGACCGAGCACTGTCATGTGCTTGTATCATGAACTTTACACAGTATGTCCAGAATTAAGAATGCATTTGGAAGTGAGAATGTAGGAATTGTGCTGACAATCAGTTTTCTGGCTCTCTGCCGCTTACATGAGACTGGTTCTCATAAGTGAAGCCCTCCGTTTACCTACGCCGGGGTTCTCAGTGCGGAAACAGCTCTGGAATATGGATAATTGTCATGAAAAGTACTAATATCTTGGGGCTCTAAGCATTTAGATGATGAGATTATCTTTTACGTATTTTAAATTCTACTGCCATGAGCATTTTTTTTTTAATTGTTCGCTGTAACTGTAACCTAAGGTTTCAGTCGGTTGGGTGTATGAGTTTAATTTCTAAAACGCATGAAAAACTCCCTTAAGGAAAAAATACCATCACCTTTCACTTTACTTTAAGCACCTGTTCTGAAATGTCATTATGTTGTCAAATCTTCCTCACATTGAAACACAAAGCCAGTTTAGTGCTGAATATTGGGGAATCTGGATCCATGGGATTTGCTTGGTTCTGTGCACTGTTTCTAGCGGTGAAGTTTGACTGTACTGCGCTGGCCAGGTTTAAAAACTGACATCGCACTCCAGCTGGCCATACAGGCAATCATTTTTTTTTTTAAGAATAATACACATGCAGTTGCATTGACGCAAAATAAGAGTGAAAATTTCATACATACAAATTTCAAATGCACCTTAGTAGTTTTTTTTCTTTTTAAACTAAGAATCTCCAGCTTATAACTTGCAGATTTTTAACACAAGATACATTTTTTTTTTTTCTTTGGAAGTTTTTGTAGAGTAACTGAGGGGGGGCCATTAGGCGAGTTAGCTTTTTGTTGCTTAACAGAGTAGAAAATGTATTTAGTTTGAATCCAAACTTAGTCCAAATTAAAGCGCAATACATTGTATATGTGTCAGTAAACTGTTTTCATGTAAACAGTCTTCTCCTTTCTAAAGCATATCATCATGATGTGTAGTGATTGATAGTCTTGTTAGTGAAACAACTTGTAAGATCACATCCCCAAATAATTCTTCAATTTTAACTTGAAATTCTTGAAATTTTTAACCATCTTTTTCTAACTATGCATTCTTAACTAAGAGATTTTAGTGGTTTGTTTGTGTATATGAATTTTAAATATAGAACATTTGTAATGTAGTCATTTTCATGCTGGGTACTTTTAGTAGTGTAAATAGTGCAAACCCTGTACCCACTGTAGCAGTATTAGCTTACAAAATACTCTATTTTTATTATCAACAATTGGATGTTCTTTATATGGCTCTCAATTATTCCTGTTAGCCGAACAAGATTACATATGTACTTGTAGTTAATGTCCTAACATAACTGAAGCACAATAGGACATTGTAATTGTAGGTGCTAGAGTTTATTCTTGAGACTACCATTTTTTTTTTTTTTTTTTTTTTTAGTGTCTTGTTTAACTTCAACTTTTAAACAAGAACCACAGACTGGTCAGAGAGCTTAATGGGTATATTTGGTTTTTGATCTGGTGAAATCTGACTTTTGACCTTGAAACCCTGACCCTTGTTTTTCTGAACCCAACAGACTGTGTGTAAGGGGCATTTTAATTTATCTTCAAATACTTGACTAGAGTTATGTTGTTATTTGGCGCTGATCTCGTAACTCGTGAAAGTAGATGCACTTTGAAGAGCAATGGACACAGACCCCTGGTTCCGGTGCTTATCTGGATCATGCGTGTGTTATCTGGGTGCAGTTGTGTGGAAATGACTAGATGTCCTACCTCTTGTTACCTGTTACTTGTGTTATGGTAACATTACCGCACTGGTCATTTCCTCATAATTGCACTAATGGGGAATGTCGTCTTTTCGTCCCTCTGAAAGTGAAAGTGGTAGATATCACGGAAAGTCTTGAACGCATCTTTAATTCATATTTGTTCAGAGGCCATACCTGCTGCCATTTAGTCTAGATGACTTAGCTTTGCTGTTGTTTTACCATGGGTAGGTTTAAGCTATGTATTCAAAGTCGCAAGTAAGTTTCAGAAATGAAGCATTTGATGTTTCATAAGTCAGATATGAATCCAAAAGATTTATTATATGCTTTCTGTGAACAAGTGGATTGATGCTTTCAAGCTTTCCTTTTAATGCTTTTTAAGCTATAAAAATGTTCATAAATGTATAGTGTGAATTCAGTTTGATCATTTTCTGTCCTTTTTTTAAATGGCAGCGCATTGCCGCTTTATCCATATGCTTGTTTGAATGTGTGTCTCACAGTTTTGGTTTGAATAATAGTATTTATCATACAGCAACAAAAGCATGAGATGAAATCATCGCTCAAATACTACTTAAAGATATTCCATGGAACAATCAGATATTTTTTCAACCAGGCTTTTCATACTCATGACCTGCTTTAGTTTTGTTTTTAGAAGTTACTGAGTTTAAGTATTTTAACCTTTTTGAAATTCAGCACCTTAGTCACAGGTCTACAACATATGCAATTTCTCAAGTCTGAAATCTGAGATGTTTTTGCACTATATCAGAAGAGGTGTTACTAATTTGCATACTGGTGAATAGATTGTAAGGTTATAGAGAAGAACCATCGATATTAGAATAGTCTTGGCCTTGTTTCTTTCTTCATATACAATCATATTGGCACTAATCTATTGAAAGTTGACTGACGTAAGAAGGTCTTGAGTTCTTACACTATGCAAAAACTCATTTCCATTCAGAGCCGTCACTCTGTTTAGGGGTCAAATTGTTGGATTTTATCTCTGAAATTTGTCAGGCATACCAAATTGAGTTAGTGAGTTAGTGAAAGCAAGTCTCACACATGTTTTTTTTTTTTGTTTGTTTGTTTTTTCATTCCCTCCTTCACAATACAATCAACTGATGTTTTTAGCAATCTGAGGCATATACTTGATTCAAATAAATCTGTTCAAATATCCGTGAATGCAAATGCAATGGAGCCAAGGATTAAGGGAGGAGAATGAAGTACGGTGCTGGTTTTGTAGGGTTTGTGGTGTTAATCTATGCTGCAGCATCTCTGTTTCAATTCTTAAGAGGCGCATACAGTGTTAACTAATAATTGAAATGGTGCCTCAATTTCCCTGGAAACTTTGAATTATTTATCAATGTTACGCCATTAACATTATGTCTCTTGAGTTGTCTTTTCTAGAGTATTGTCTGTTGCTGCTTGCGTGAAGCTTGTATATTACTTGGCGAAGTGTCTTTCCAGCTTTGTGTGGGGTTACGGTCTCCACATGCCTCTTCGCTTTACATCTTATGGTTTCAATAAAACTAGTTAGTTGCGTTAATACTTAGTTGGTGCCCCGACAATGTTCATATTTTAATTTCAAAATTGTTATTTTTTTTAATTCATGCCAGACAAAAAAAGAAAATGCCAGTCTCATCAAAAGAATTGTGCCCCTCAGCTTGATGATCAGAGGTGGTCTTCTAACATATTGCTAATGTATTTGCATTAGAACTTTGCACTATAGTGTTCTGAAGCAGAAATGTAAGCCTCTCTCTACATACCATGGTAGTTTTGTTACTGTACTCTTTGCTTTTTAATTCCTAAGGTGGTCATTTTAAAAAACGCTACCTTTTGACCTGCTAAAACCATAAGGATACAAACGAACAGTTTGAATGTATTTCATACACCTGCATACTGGTAAAAGTACATCTGCGTTATTTTCATCTGTTTGCTCCCCTTTGTTTTATGCATGCACATTCATTTTAAGCAGCATTGAATCGTTGGGCTTTTGTTATCCGTGAACTGTATCTCACCATTTATGGTTGTGATGTACTTAATGAACAGATATGGGCAGTTTATTCAGAATACACACTGGCACAAAGATCCTTGTATCGCTGACTTTTGCGGTGCTGTACTGTAAAAAGTGTACATGAGGTAGTGTTTTTCGTTTTTTTTGCAGAGTACTAGTATGTTTGCCGAGATTTCCAGCTCAAGTTTCATCCAAAGGGTATAACACCTGTGTTCATGCATCAACCCAATAAGCCAAATTCACTTTCATTGGAGCCCTTTTGCTTTACCAGCAAACACTCTGAGATGGCCCCATAGTCGTGGGATTAGTTTTGTGTGCGCAAACGTAACCTCTGCTCAGTATCGTTACAGGTCAGTTGCCATTCAGCTAGTCATTATTGGGTTTCAAAACACTTTTTTTTGTAGAATGTTTCCCCGCTTAAGTTCTGAACTAGTTTTTAAACTAGTCTAAAATGACCAAAATTTACGCTTGTTGTGAGGGATAAAAATATTGCAAAGAGTCCTGTTAAAGAGCACAGTTTCATTAGTTCATTACATGCTAACATGTTATTTATTCAAATATGAGCATGCTTGTAAGATGAAAATGGGGTCTTGAGACTGATTTATTGGAATAATTGAGAGCTTCGTCACAACCTGGCTTTTTAAACCAACTTCGAAAACTACCTCAATAGTGTCAGGTGCTAACATTTAAAATATCCCTTATACATATATGTATATGTGCTCATGACAAAGAACAATAATTGTGACCAAACAACACAAGCCTATACTGTGTGTTAAGTGTTTTAGTTTTTCTTTTTCTTTCTTTTTCTTTTTCTTTTAATTGTACGGCGGATCAACATGAGGGATGTTTCAGCATGTAACAAAATTGCAGGGGACCAAAATGAATATGATTTGAACGTTTCCCTTTTTAAAATGTAGTGATAAATACTCATCAGCTTCTAGAGGGTCGTTAAAATCTTTCTCGACTGTAGCTTTTGAGCGGAGCTGTTCTCAGAATCTCTATGGAGAGCAAATCAGAATTCAGGCCAAGATAATTGCCAAAACATGGTGGTTAAGTTGTTGGTGTTCTTTTCTGGATCTTGACTGAGTTGAGTTGATCTGGTATGTGGCAGTGTCATCCACATGTCCGTTACTAGCATTGTGCCATATTATGGATAACATACTGGACAAGAAACGTCCAATGACTCTGTGTTTAACGTATGTTCGAGGGGAAACTGACAACATTTTCTTATGAAGCAGCTTGTCAACCTGTGTCAAGGCAATGGTTGAGCTTTACTGTCTTTGGAGTGCTAGCACTCTACTTGATTCTTCTACTTGATTTCTATCCAGTACTGCAATAAAGATGTTTCGCACTCATTAGACCCTGATCCGATTGAGGAACGTTCTGCGACGAGTCTGCGATAAGCTATTTGTATGTAAAAGTTGTCATGTTAGACTTGCTGTTCCTTGCAGTTGACGTGTATTTACCTTGCTACATTTTATGAAGGGAATTAGATTTTGATTTGATGTCTCTCAGACTCTGATTGAGGATGCATTAAGCCTCCTAATACACTGGCATTTGAGTTTCTTGAGAGATCAATATTAAGGTACAAAGAGGTCGTATGGAAATCATTCAGATTCTTTTTCATCGGTGAGCTTAAAAACGTCCAGCGTGTTTTTGTTTTGTTTGGGGTTTTTTTGTCGTATGTGTGCCTTTTTTAAAATCTCTCCCACCCCTGATCGAGGGACTATCCTTTTGATTTGATACTCAGCGCCACATTGAATAATTTGTACATTTATCATGCAACCTTGAGTGAATGCTGCATAGAATGATCAGTATTTGTATTTTGCACTTTCTAAGCAGTTTTAAAGGATGCCCTGTTGTAATTGGGCACACAGACTAAGACTATTTAAGACGAGGTATTTTCTGCTACAATAGGAATTCTAAGGAACCATATGACTTGTTGGTCTTTTCGAGAAAAAAAAAAAAGTGTATAGATGTGAAGTACCTCATAAGCCTGATAAATGCTGCATAAACTTCATTTATTGTTCTTTTGTGAACCTCATTTCAAATAATTTCCCCTACAGGGAGGTTTGATGGCCACAAGCTGTGCAAGCGTCTTCTGAATTACGTGATTGACCAGAGCCGCTATTTCAAAGATTAGCAGCGATGCACATCGAATGCAATTCTAACAGATTTTTAGTCATATTCACTGACATGAATACAATATTACAGAGCCTCTATAGCTTGAGCATCGCTCATGTGACGTCTTGCGGTCAAAAGTTACAGTTGACTCAGGTATTGCCATTTAAGGGCTGTATCTGCTATTGCCTCTCGTCCTCAATCCCCTCACCTGTGTCTTAATGTAGCCTTAGAACTGCATTTATGGATGGAACAAAGTATATCTGGCCTTAAATTATGCACTATTTAACTACAACATGCAAGTCGCTACAAATCAGGCCATACGTTTTTGCCATAAATCTACCTCCTAAGAATGTAGGAGTGTCCTGGAACTGACAGATGTTTTTTATTTTCCTCCAAATTGTACTCCGTAAGTTGACAATCATCTTTTTCTTTCCTTTTTTCATAATTAAATTACAAACAGTTGAAATTCCAGGACACTCTTGTCGTGTTTTTTTTTTTTTTGGTAAATCATGTTCATGCCAGTGATGGAAAAGCCAAGCGACCAAAGTTTCTATTCGAAGGCTTCCTTGCACTGCGCCGTGGTGTCAAACCTCCCTCTCACATCAGCAATTTATCTTTCATTTAACCTTGTGTTTGCTCCTTTTATAACATGCCAAATTAAATTTGCTGTCATTCCTGTCATGAATTCTTTAATTTCTGATTCATGTTTGCATTCACTGCTAAGCTCCTTGTTGTTGTTTCTTGATAATGTAAAGTGTGAGCTTTTTTTTTTTTTTTCTTAAACAAATAAATTTACAAACCAAGATATGCTGTAAACCCTGCTAAGACATAATGTGAAAACGTATCATTTAATATAGCTCACTTTCGCTTGACTGTGTATTGCATCATTTAATAAACTTAATTTCCTCTGCCTGCCGTGTCTTGTGTTTTTAATGTTATATGCCAGATTTTTAACTTTAAGCTATGATGTTTTTTGGACATGCTGGTCTGGTGCTTTTGCCAGCTTTTCTTCCATTCCTGTTTGCTGAGATCATACTGGTCTTTAAAATCTCTCTACACTTATGTTTTCTAGATCCCCAAACAGCCTGTTGCAAACCTCAAAACAATGTTGCCTGTGGCCAAAACCGGTGTTAACTCTCTTCTCATACTACAGCGTAAAACTAAGCTTTATGTTGTACAGTTTAGCTTTCGCAAGTGAAAGCTAGGGTTTATTTAAGGATAATTCTTGAATCTAAACTAAAAATCAGTCTCGAAGTCAGATTTTTTATGAACACCATACTCGTTCTCTCCATACCCCTTTAACATCAAAAGAAAAAAAAAAGTCACGTTCAGACAGGGGGGGAAAAAGTTTACAATGACCGTGTATCAAAACCTAGTGCACATCTGCACAGTGTTATAGAAAGAATGTTATTCCGTTGTCTGAAATGCTGTCTACATAGGCAGCTCACTAGGTATTGAGACACGGCCACCCTTCCAGCTGATAAAACTCTGGAACTGGAAAATCACATCTCAGACGTTGGTTTTGTTTAACTCCACTCTTGGCCATTTTTATGTACAACGCCCGTTGTTTATTTAGCGTTTTGTTGTGTTTGTGAAAATAAAAAGGCTTTTCTTTGCTTATCCAGACGAACGAGCTGTGAGGAGCGAGTCAGATTTTCCAATAGCTCATTTATGAAAAGCACGCGAGCTCGTTTTCTGCCTGCTGTTCTGTTATAGTCTGAGGTAAGTTTATCTGAAACTTTGAATAGTTTTACCACTTTAAGGTGTCAACTGCTTTTGCTTGATCTATTCGTTATACGCTCAATAGCGAAAACGACGTTTTGTGGGATTTTTTTATATAAAGCGTTTCAGTGGAAAGGACATTTTTTTTTAACGTTTCATAAACGACTTCAGAATTCGACGGAATATTACTCCATTCATAAATTAAAAAACGAGTTTATTTTAGATTTTTTTTTTTTTTTTAAGATTGCCGTGTTTTTATGTCTTTTTACCCCCATTAGTAATGGTACCTCTTTGTCTGACTAACTAAAGAAATGTTGAAGTAATGCATATGAAAGCTGTAAAATGTATTGCTATAATCGAAAACAATTTAAATAACTTTTAATGGGTGACCCTTTTGGGTCCGTTTCTTGGTGGAAACTGGATATAGTAGTCTTAGCAGATGTCAGAATACTAAAACATCAGGAACGACACAAACAAAAATAAGTGATTTACTTTAATTTGTAATGTATTAGAATCAATAAAAATGACATTAATATCCTCAATAGCAGTTGTTCTCAACATTTTTGACTACTTTTTGAAATGGTATTTCAAAATATTTAAATGTTGTATGCAATCTGATACATATTTTAATATTTTTCGTGTTAAAATAGCTAAACTACAAAAGCTTGGGGGGGGAATAATGACCTAAATGTAGTTTTATTTATAATTGTTTTTAGCCTTTTTATTTACAGACAACATGTATGTATATAACGTTATGTATTTACCTACATAATGTCTATTGGCACAGAGCCAGTGTATTTTTTTTCTTCTTTTTTCAAAGTCATCCTGTCTTTATTAAGCATTATATTGAGAACCTCTTATGTGCAGCATCATATGCTTAAAAAGTCAGAAATATGGTTTGACACAGTGCAAGGACTCTTAATTCTTTTAATACGGTTTACTGTTTGTTCAATATCACCAGTATGCTGTTGCTCCAGGACAGAATGAGCGCTTGTTTGTCCTGGTGCCTTTCCCTGCTGTTTATCTGGTACCCAGCGGGCAGTATGGTGACGGAGCTAGAGCTAGAGAATTTGGACTGGGGTTCTGGATTACACGAACTCCTGAACAGCTTTCCAGCTGATAGTCCATTTGTCAAAGAGGCGCCTGGCAGGCCGGCCAACTGCACTCAGCGCTTCTGGCTTCCTCCATCCTCCCCTGTGTGCTGGGATGATATAGCAGGCCCAGTGGAGTTTGAGAAGTCCCGTCTTCTCCTGCTGCAGAACAGGGCGGCACTGCAGGCCGTATCCACATCTAGTGGTCTCGAGGAAGAGGGTGTGTCCTACGATCTACAGGCCAAGGAGAACATGCAGGGTGTCCGGGCTGACCATCTCACTGTGGCCCAGACGGCTGATACAATGCAGAAGGTGTTCATGGATTTGGATGAGAAGAGGAAGGAGGGGAAAAACCATTATACCTTCTCAAGGTAATTGAAGAATGTATTCATGGTTCATTATAGGATGAAGTTTCTACAATTTTTTTTTTTTTTTTTTCGTTTAATGCAAATTATACATATACTCACAAATTTGTGGAAAGGCAGCATATGTTTGCAAAATGTCATCACAGGTTTTTTTTCTTCAAAATCAGTAAATTTGAATCGATTTTTTTCTGCCTCTCTCTCTCTCTCAGTCTGAAGGAGCAAATCGACAACACGAAAGACTCCATTGGTAAAAAGGAGCAAGTAGCAGCTTTTCTAGAGAAACATCTTGCCATTCTGGAGAGATCTTTGAACACTATGCAGCTTCGACTGTCCAAACTGCTTCCCCAGTAATTTCACTTGAGCAGCGCAACCTACACGTGTGAAAATTAATATAATGCATGCTTTATTACATTTTATCAAACAAGACTTGTATGACCATGTACTGCATGCCAACAGCACCGTGTATTTCTCTTTTGGTGCGTATTTTCCATTTGTTTTTGTTTCCACTCCATTAAGTAAATGGGATAAATAATAGGTAATGGCAATAAAATCTATTTTTATACCCCCAGACTATAGACTGTTCCCTAAAAAAATGTAAGTTACAATTATTATGCTAGATAACGCTTAATAAATAAAAAACCCACAACAGTTTACTTACAATGTTCTAAGTTCATGTTTCACACATCATAGATACTGACTGCCATATTAAAAACAACATTATAGCAAATGCATAATCAGCAAAAGTATTTATTCAAATACAAAATTCAGACTGTTCAAGCATTTTAAAACTATACAGTACACTATATAAATCATCAGCTGCAGCCCAGAGTCAAGTAGGAGTTTTATCCTCAGTGATTAAAATGTTAAAGCGTGGCCATGAAATATATCTCTAAGATACATTTTAAACCCTGAGAAAAACATTTTCAATTTGAAGAGCAAAGTCAGATTTCACATTAAATGGAATGGACTGGACAGATGTGTTAAGCAGTAATAAAACCCCAATGGTGCATGACAAAACACCATATAAGCTGGTAGTACTCACTCACAGCGGTTCAGTTGTATATCTGCAGTGGCTATTTTGACATTTTAACAACTCCTAGTGTAAGTGGCTGCTAAAACAGACTATGTTAAGTAAAACATGTACATTACCTCTCTAAAACAACAGAGGTGTAGAAGTACAACTCTTTGGGTGAAATATCCTGGTTTGTAAGACAATGTCCTATGCGAGGAAGTGGTCAGGACCAGTTCACAGTGATTTCCTCCCACTCGCTATACATCACTACAGGTTGTCATCATCTTTTTCCATTTCTTCCATTGACTTCAGATAGTCTCTGGCCAAGATTTTCTTAGGCAGGATATCTAAAAAAAGAAGAGACAAAACTGTTTACTCACCAGCTGATTTAGTTTGAATAGCGTTTGTCATCATCACAAATCGCCAGGGCTCACCGGTTAAAAACTGAAATGTTTCAGTCTCCTCTGCTGTGTTGGCCAGATCTCTGTATGACAGTGTGTTTGTCTCTTTACCCGAACCATTTTTAAAGGAGGACAGAGCCAAGTGCTGGACAAAAAGCTCCTATGAGGAAATTATGAAAATGTCAAACAAATTATTAAAAACATATCGTTAAGTCGGTGATAAGCAACCTGTCGGAGCCTTTCCTTTGTACTCCTACAAGTGTGAAGATTTTTGTTTTATATAAATAGAGCTATTAGAACAACGGGGAATGTGTATTAAACTAAAAGCTAACTGATATCACAGATGTTTCTAGTGATTAAAACCAAAACACTTTTTCGACTGAAGTATCTAAATAATGCAGATAACCAGGCAACTGACCGTTGATTAATAACACATCAAATTACCGTTGCTTTTGTTGTCAAGAAAAGAGCGTCCTGGTTAATACAGGACACATCGGGGGAGCTTTTCATGATTAATCGCACCCTCGACATAGGCAGAGATATATTTTTACTGTTTGTAGCTTGCTCAACTTTCTCCTCCATGTTTTTTTCAGACATGTTCTGTTAGCTGCCGCCGCGTAACGGAAGTAAATCTACAGACTTTCAAAGAGACGTCACTGGACGACGGCGGCACACGGGAATTGTAGTTTTATGGCGAATCGTCTGTAGTCCTTCCTTCAGAGGTTCTTTCTTTAGTATTTCATAAAATCAGTTTGAACTCGTGATGAATAATCTGAGATTAATATATATTTACATATACCAATATTTTAACATTTTGGCTGTATCGCAAAGAGCGTACATTAAAATACCTAAATATTAAATTAAATTATAACATTTTAAAATGGTTATACACACACACACACACATCTCTCTGTATATATCAGATTATTTATTCACGAGATATTAAAATGTTGCATATATCATTGTAATATAAATAATATTTAATTATTCAATAAAAACGTATTTTGATGGAGGAATTTTAAATAATAGAATGTTTTAACATTTTAGTGTAACATAATTAAAAGTTAGATTTATTCTTTCATTTATAAACGTTTTAAAATGATTGCAACTGTATGACAATATTTCAAAACTACTGTTTCAAAGTTTATTTATTTAATTATTTGTTTTAAATGCGACCAAAAATGCAAACTCTCCGCGTTGTAGTTGTTAAATCGGGATAAACTACGTTTCCCAAAACACCAGAGTTGTTTTTTTCCTTCTCGACAGTAGTTGGGCGTGTGCGCTTTACAGATAACGAATGAGCTTGGCAACGATGTTTACTACAGCCTACAGGACTGCATTACCCACAATGCACTGCACACCGTTGTCAAAAGTCTTGCTTTCTTGGGTCAGTTATCGAACTCTGGCCGTGTCAGCCAGCTTACGTTTCTCTTATTTGACGAAATAATGCATTTGTCAGGCGCGGGCCTTGGGGAAATAGGGCACGGACAGGGGCCCGGAGCCGGAGCGGCGCCTGGAAGCTGCAATCCGCGTAAATTCAGCGAGAAAATCGCCCTGCACAACCAGCGACAGGCTGAAGACACAGCCGCTTTCCGAGAGGTTATGATGGACATTACTTCCATCAGGGTGAGTCTAACTCAATTCAAGACACGTTGGGCTCATTTACCTCAGTTGTCATGTATTTGACTTGGATTATTCCGTTATACTGTGTTTACAGCGGAAGGAAGTGCTTAAACTTTTAAATGTTATTAGTGTCTGTTTTATTGATTCCTGACAACGGGACAGCTTTAGCTACAGGGACGCTCGATTTCACAAACAAAAAAACAATAAGAAAGTTTAAAAAAACTATTATAAACACTTAAACAGTTATGTTTGGAAACGGCTCTCTTGGTACCTATTAACCCCGTTTCCCCCAGTTAAATGTGCACAGGTAGTCACAAGTGCATGCCTTGCTAAAAATAATAATAAGAAAAAATATGTATCTTATTCCTGGACAGATTTATAACTGGATAACCAACTATGGAACAACTAGGACCCAACAGAAAGTTGCAAACAATAAAGTAACAATTCAGGCAATTGTAAGGAGGAAGAAATAATAATCAGTAAATAAATGCACATTACTTTGTTTTTTTACTTGGCTTGTGTATCTAATGTTACTTCAATCCCTGCAATTGCATAATGTAAATCAATCAGTTACTTATTAAAAACAGGGCTCTGACTTTTATGAGACTGCAATCTTCATAATGCATAACAATAGACCCTTGAAATATTATATTTACTAAATATGGTAGTTGTAACTGAATTATAATGTTTTGCAACTGAATTGCTATGTAACACATCTCTTTAACAAATTGTTCACATTAAAATAATACAATATGAACTTTCATATATGTTTTTAAGACCCTTTAAAATCAGAAGGACATAAGTGTGCTGGGACTAAATAGGACTTAGGAAGTATTTTACCATCTGTATATGGACTTGTGATTCAGCAGGTCCACATGGATTATGTCAATGCACATAAATAGCTTTGCCAGTCGCTCATCTAGTGTCTGTTTGACATTAGTGTTTTAGACTGAGAGATCTGTGAATCCCAGGTACAATGTCTGTTTTAAATTATGATGCAACAGGCATTTGTTTCCCTGAGGGTAAGGCAGTCTGGCATGAGATTTGAGTTTAACTCAGTGTTGGATGGCTATCTTTGTTACCATTATTGGGCTTCTGTTCCCTCTTCAGGTTCAGGCTGAGAGAGTTCGGCAAACCACAGACCTGGTCCCGTACTATGGTGGATCCCTGCCAAATGTAAATCAGATGTCAAGATGCTCCACCGAGACCCAGGTGTGCAGTTTTGATGGTTTTTCAGCATTATTATAGTATTCAAATAAAGGAGAAACGATCAGAAAATGAATTCAGGATTCTTTCTTTTCTAATGAATTTTAATTGATTTGCTTTCCTTTTATTTACAGTACCCAAGTTATCTCACCCAGCAGCTCCTAGAGGCAGATGAGGAGTACAGAGACGTCCAGCCCAGTTCTCTTGGCAGGCTGCACAGAAGACACGTATCCCCACTTCAAAAATGTCTGATAGTCTCACAGATTCATGTTTGCAGTAACATAAATTGAAACTCTGCAACTCTAATCTTTTAACTAACTAGTCCTGCACTGATAACAGACACAACAGTGATTGTCTAGAAATAACAGTTATGTTTAATAATGAGAAATTCTACCATAATCAAATAATTAATGATTTGCAGGACAGTAAAAACCTATGCAAATTTTTGTAGTGAATATATTTTTCTTATATTTTTCATTTAACACCATTATAATATATATTTTTAAAATATTTGTGCAATAGTAATTATTATCAAGACCTTGATTTATTATGCTGATCAAGCATTTGGGGTTAGTATGATTTTTTTTTTGTTTTATAAAGGAATTAGTACTATTGTTTTGCAAGGACACATTAAATTCTTCTGTAAAGCCATTTAGAATATTACAAAAGATCCTGTTCTATTGAACTTTCTATTCATTAAAAGAATCATAAAAAAACTCAGCATATTAGAAACATTTCTGAAGGATCACGACACATAAGACTGCTGAAAATTCAGCTTTTCATAAGAGGAATAAAGTACATTTTAAAATATATTAAAAGAAAAACGGTTATTCGTAGTAATTGCAATAATATTTAAGTTTTATGGTTCTGTGTTAAAAAAAAAACCCTGTGTGAGCATTAGAGTAATGTAAAAAAAAACCTAAACATTCTTTCTAACCCTAAATGTTTGAACCATAATAATCTAAGACTTGCACGGTAATCATGAATGGTTGTAGAATTCATAAAAAAGTTGCCTTAACTTAAATTCCCAGTTTGATAGTGCTCCCTATCTCTCTACACACCTCTCTCCTCCTCGAGGGCATACCTGGAGAAGGTAAGATTTTAAATAAATAATATTCTCCAATCTATCACGATCACTTACATTAAGGTTGTCATTTTTTTCACAATGAAGTCCGCAACAGATGTAACTCCCTGAGCTTTTGTTTGTGCCAGTACTTCAGTGAAGTGTTATTCGTGTCCAAGCAGGAACTGGTCCAGCTGTTCTGCCACTGAGAAGAGCCAGATGGTCCGTCTTCCTCTGACCGCTCTTAATAGGTAAACAGAGCCCTTGAGTGTTCAGGCTGCTGACTCTAGATCAGCTCTTGTGCATATACATTAATTGTATTTGCATTGAACCCATTGGTCTCCCTAATTGGGGATGAACATCTTTACTGATTCCCACATCACCCTGTTGTCACTCACTAATTTCATATGCTGTTCATCCTCACAGAACCAACTCTGACTCGGCCCTCCACACCAGTGTGAGAAACACCCAGCTCCATGGCCACCCAAAATCTGTTCAGACCCTGAGCCATCAATCCAGACACCATGGTGAGTTGAACTGTTGCTTTTGATTGAATTAATTACATGTTAAAACGTATGGTATTTTGTATATGGTAGCACGTAGTTATTTGAAATGAAACTGATTCTTTAAGGGTTTGCACATCCTGCACCACTGATTGAAGAAAATATTCAAGAGGAGACACAATCTCCCAAACTAAAGAAGGTATGCCTTCTGCCTCAGTCATATCGCACTGATTTATTGTTGTTAAACAAAATGCAAGGCTCATATCTTCTTTTGTAGTTCTCCTCAATGGGACCATCAGTATGTGAAACACCTGTTGTTCAGTAAGTTTCTTTTTAATCCTAGGCTTTTAGATATATTTTAGTTTTTCCTTTTTAAACAGTGTTTGTTTGCTCTCTCTCCAGCAGCTTCTCATTGCCCGATCAGCAGGTATCATCCCTCCACGTCCCGTCAGCTCTCAGTACGAGCGGCTCTCTTCCAGACCTCTCCAGCCTCCACCTGCCTTCTCCTCTTCCTGTAGGCCAGGATTCTGAGGCCCACAGCAGTGCGGAGCAATTTGGCAACACTTCCATGCACACCGACATTATGGCTGACTTTAACCTACCAGGTATGTTTGGGGATCTGGCAACGTTTGAATTACATCAATGCAGAGGGGTTTCACTTTTTGATGCCTAAAATATTTCCAATGGGCTTTCCATCCTAAAATACGAAAGCAGCTGTGTAGTTTCATTTGTACTGTAAATAAGCTTCTTTTTACGAACACCAAAAAATGAAAATATTAATTGAAAAAGAATTGCTTTGTATTAAAAAGCTTGTTGCAAATAATGAAATAACGTTATAGTTTAAAATGAAGAGTTTGATAATGCATGATAAATGCATCATTATTATTATTTTGATGAAAATTTTAATATTATATATATATATAATTTTTTAACTGTTGACCATCATTTTTGTACATTTTGTAAACTGAAATTAAGTTGAAACAAAATACAGTAAAATATAATTATTACATGAAAAACTGAAATAAAAATAAAAAATGTTGCCGTGTCAACTGACTGAAATAAGTATTACAAATACTATAATTAAAACAGAAAAAATTCAATGTAAATAGAAATGTTGGAAAAAAAACCATTCCAAACGCACATAAAAAATGTAAAAAAATCAAAAGATTGATTTGTATAAATTTATATAAATATAAAGATAATATAAATGTAATATTGTATTCAAAATATTAGTAGATAACATCTAAATAAATAAATATTTTAAAATCACTGGACTATAAAAGATATGAATCTACAGACCAGGTTGAAAACTCTTGCATTAATGCAAAGTGCTTACAGATCAGTAAATGACCGATATATGTAACGATAAATCAGCCAATATTTGTAAATATTGTGTAAATGTAGCGTTTCATTTAAATGCATTCATTGTATTATACAATCTACTACACATGTCTGAGAACACATTGAAAATCTGCTATTCAAAATCTAATTTAAACTTAAAATTAACTTGGTTTTAACAAAAAAAACATTATAATGCAATTAAATTAAAAATACTAAAGTTTCCACACAATTTTATCTTTTAGGTCTGTCCTCATCTCTTCAGGCATCTTTAAGTAATCCTTTGCTCCAGTCTTCACTCAGCAATCCCAACATCCAGAGCTGTCTGAGCAGCCACTCCCTGCCCAGCTCTCTCAGCTCCACGTCTTTGCGTCTGTCACTTAGCAACTCTTCCCTGCAGTCATCGCTCAGCAACCAGTCCCTGCAGTCGTCCCTCAGTAGCTCTTCACTGAGTAACCAGTCCGCCCAATCATCCGCCAGCCGCTGCAGCCACAGCAGTGGGATCGGCGGCTCTCGCTCCTGCTCCTCTTCTTCTCTCTCTGGTTCTCCACGTGTAACAGGCCACACTCATGCCGCCACATCACGCAAGAGAGCCCAGCTCAGCCCGCTCATTGTGCCCAGTGGCGGAGAGTCCCGCTGGCAGCATCCAAAGCAGTTCTCACCCACACTGTCTCCAACCATGTCGTCCGTACCCCAGGCAAGATATGAGCATTGTTCATTATCATGTTTGTTCACAGGGTTTTTGTAGATTTCTTAAAAAATAGCACATTTTAAGTTTTTATTTCTTAAATTCACTTATTAAAGGCCATAAAAAAGTTTTAGTACTTAGTAGTATAGTAATTTACTATATATAATAAGTCATGACACAAAAACACAAGGCAAAAATAATATAAATATAAATAAATAAATGTGTGTGTGTGTGTGTAGATATATATATTTGAATTCAGAAGTAATATAAAAAAAATTAAGAATTTATATAAATATATTTAATTTAGCGTTTTTATTTTCCGTTTTTCATAAACTTTTTTCTACTTATCGCTCTAAATTTCTTTTTTAATTTTTTTTTATTCTTAAATGCACTTATTAAATTAAGGCCATAAAATTTTAAGTGCAAAGTAATCTGCTATATATATAATGAGTTATGATTCATTGCACAAAACAACATATTTTTTTAAATAT